>JAXRKP010000805.1:107500-127500 GCA_037039925.1 Doris montereyensis | reverse complement strand
CTTCAAATTGTTTGTTTAATTGAAATTCACCCCGTCCACCATTGCGGTGATCTCAGGGTGAATTAAGAGGAAACAGCAAGATAACCGATAAGTGAAAAAGTAAAAGGAAAGACCAGCAGTGCACGCCAACCGCCAGCGATGCTTCAAAAGCCATCCCCAGTGCAGTAGTAAGCCAAGCTACTAATCTACACCAATCCACACCGTCTAAGCTGAAACTGAAGGATGATATTGAAGATTTAATTTGTATAGCCCCTCTCGTTTTGATTGTGATTTGATTTACCCACATCCACAACTAAGGTAATCTCGGGGGTTTTGGTAGGATTAATAATTTTTTTAATTTTGGCCGCACTGCCCTGTAAACAGCCAGGAATATTTAACGTGCACAGAGTGTTGTGATCTGTACACAGGACCTCCTTTTTATCTTCCATCTTAGATGGGACTAGGTGTCGATCCACCTACCTGGACCAGGGGGTAGATTTTGCTAAAAAAAACTTGAGAAGAAATCGTTCAACCGTTGGCGGGTCTCAAACCCACTACCTTTTGGTCCAGAGGCTGAAACCCTGCCCCTGGACTATCAAGTCCTCATTGCCATAGCCCCTCTCATCTCTCATCCACCAAAATGCTTGATGGCGCTTTACAATAAAACATTATTTACATATAATTACAGGTCATATAAAAATAAAATGAAAAAAAAAAGAAGATAAGGATGGCAATTGGCAGTACCATCAAGAACCCCATATGACATGCAATGAGAGTGAAATTACTACGGGGGGGGGGGGGGATTTATTAAAGAAAAAATTGGGATTTGGTAAATCTTTTGAGCGTATGTGTTTTCATAACTTAACTGACTAAAAAGTTAGGAACTTGCAAATTTCAATGAGTAGACAGATAAAAGAAGAAAAAAGTAATGCAAATGGCAATATTTTTCTCATCCAGGGAGAAATTATGAAAATTATTAAAAAAATAAACGAGCCAAAAGGCAGTGTTGATCTTCACTGATCCATTCCAATGTATACTTTTCTTTCTCCCTCTCTCACTCTCATCTCGTAAACAGGACAATAGGTTAAAAATAAAAAAACGGCACAAATTTTCTAGGGTATGTCTCAAAAATTCATGAGATTATAGTAAATTACACCGTCCAATACCACATACTGATACGATGACGTTGTACTTCTTCAATCTACACGTCATCACATACACATATATATAAATTGCAATACATAAAAATCTAAAAGTTGAAAGTTACAAAGGCTATTGTTGTATTTCACAAGACAAAATATGATGATGATGATAGTAATAGTAATAGCATAGTCACTTCACACACTGTACATTGTTATAATAATTGGTGAAAGGATAAAAAAAGGCAAAGAAAAAAGACCCCTCGTCCTCCCCAAGAAATAACTCATCAATAAGACGAGGGTGATTTTGCTGCCAAGTTTCATCGTACCATAATATGGGATGATATCAGGGTGAATTAAGAGGAAAACGGCAAGATGAAAGACGGATACAAGAGTGATGAAAGTCTTGGAAGGGAAGAAGTAAGACCAAACACCAACACCCGCTAACCGTCCTTTGTTATTTTCCATGGAAATTTACCCGTCCAACATTGTGAATTAAATTAAAAGGAAACAGCAAGCTCAATATATTATAAGAAAGGAGTAAAGGAAAGGAGGATCTACCAGCAGCCCCCGCCAAAAATGGAAAACGGCACAAAGAAGGGGAGAGAACCAAACATAAAAAAGAAGAAAAATAGATATAAAAGATGTTGATGAATAGAAAAAAAGCAAACAGATGAAATCTATTCAATTCACCACGAGGGTAAGGTAAGACGACAACAGGAATGTGAAAAAAAGGCAAAAAATTTGAAAGACAGCAGAAGTGAAAGATACATTAACTGTGTTGTTCATTTGACTGCCGACGGTTAGCTGGTAGAGCAGTGCGACTGGTAGGCTTCACTTCTTACCTTTCACTCCTTCACATGTTTTTCACCCTGCTGTTTCTTCCCAATTCAACATGAGATTGTTTTGTTTAATTGAAATTTACCCCGTCCACCATTGTGATGATCTCAGGGTGAATTAATTTAAAGGAAACAGCGAGATAAAAGAGAAGCGGAAAGAGTGAAAGGAAAGAAGTTGGACCTACCAGAAGCGCCCGCCAACCGCCCTCATTCACCCTGAGATTTCCGCATATGGCGGACAAGGGTAAACTGCATTGAAACAGACAACAATGATGTCATTACTCACTACGTGTTTGTGATTCACAGTGCCTGTGTGATTCTGACATCAAGTGGTTACTTAAGCCTAATGAACGGTTCATGTTTATGGTGTCATGTAATGAATTTAAAATCCACCGAACTTTCTAACTCATGACAGTCGTATTATGTGAAAGCTACATTGTTTAAAGAGAGTATTAATAACAAAACAACATTATTGAGTTTGGAAGAGCTGCCCCAGAACGATGATAAGTGAAAAGCAGATTAGATAGACAGTCATTGTAAGTAACATGGCACAGAATGGTGGAGAAAGAGAGGAACGCCTCTCTGGGAAACAGCAAGAAGAGCAGCCCAGGATAGAGAAAAAGTGGAAGGATCATGTTCAGGCCTTATGTGCCTCCTGGCACACAGAGAGTTAAGTTTTTTTTTTATTTGATTTACCCACATCCACAACTAAGGTGATCTCGAGGGTTTTGGTAGGATTTTTAAAATTTTGACCAGACTGCCCTGTAAACAGCCATAGAATCTTTAACGTGGCCAGATTGTTGTGATCTGCACACAAGACCTCCTTATCGTCCGTCTCCGATGGGACTAGGTGTCGATCCACCTACCTAGACCAGGGCGATAAATTTTGCTCGAAAAAGGTTCAAGAAAATTTGTCAACCGATGGCTGAGGCGGGGCTCTGACCCACTACCTTTTGGCTGAGAGTTGCCACGAAACACCTTACCTCTGGACTATCGAGCTCTTTCTCCATCAGAGTCATGGTAAGGTAAGATTTAACATTTGTAAACCTCACATCTATACGGCAACACATTGTCTCTTTCTCTCTTCAATAGAGTTATCAATAGAGTAAGGTAAGACTATAACGTTTGTAAACCTCACGTCTATACGGCAACACATTGTCTCTCTTCTCCCATCAATAGAGTTACAGTAAGGTAAGACTATAACGTTTGTAAACCTCACATCTATACGGCAACACATTGTCTCTTTCTCCCATCAATAGACATCACAAACCATAAGATGGTGTAACATTTGTAAACCTCACATCTATACGGCAACACATTGTCTCTTTCTCCCATCAATAAGACTACATACAAAACAGAGTTACATAAGGTAAGACTATTTTTCCTAACAGAAACTAAAAGCAGAAATTTCTTTTAAGTAAAAATCCTAACAGAAACTAAATGTGTAAAAATAGCAGAAGAAATATCAAAACAGAAGAAATATCAAAACTATGTTTTATCAAATCAGAAACTGAGCTTTAAGTTTTCCAAATCGGCACAAACCAGCCAAGTCAGTTATCAACTGAATGGTGTGGTCAAGGTACAAATTGCTGAGTGCTTCAATTTCTTGTGTCTCAAAATGGCAAAGTCCAAGAAGTTATAAGAAATTAATTTCATGCAATAAATAATTAGCCCATTGGAACAAACGTCCCATCCATCTCAAGTGTGCAAAATGTTTTGATTTAAAACCAATTTTCAAGAGAATTGTTCGTTTGTTTTGTCTCTCCTGTAACATTAATTGTTTTTGTACTTGGCCGGTTTGAACTCGGCACCGTCGATAAGATAAGCTCCTTGTAGAAGATAGCAATTCCAACATGTTAGTTAGGACATCTCCCATCCATGTGGAAAAAGGATGAGCTTGGGCGTACAAGCTTTGTCATGTTATCACAACCGGTAGAAAGCCAAGCATCTTCATGGCGGTTAAGGCAGAAAAAACAGAAAATTATCCACAGTAGCCATCTACAGCAAGTTACAAAGGGAAAAAAATTGAATGTCACTGCTGTGAAATAGCGGTGAAGTGCGTACCAGAAATATTCATAAAATGCATTTTGTAACTCATAGTACATAGCATCTTTATATTACTACAGTCTTGACATGCGAAATACGAACATGACATGTGAAATACAAACATGACATGTGAAATACGAACATGACATGTGAAATACGAACATGACATGTGAAATACAAACATGACATGTGAAATACAAACATGACATGTGAAATACAAACATGACATGTGAAATGCATGAACATGACATGTGAAATACAACATGGCATGTGAAATACGAACATGGCATGTGAAATACGAACATGACAAAAATATGAACATGACATGTGAAA
The DNA here is from genome assembly GCA_037039925.1 of Doris montereyensis. Classification (NCBI taxonomy): domain Eukaryota; kingdom Metazoa; phylum Mollusca; class Gastropoda; order Nudibranchia; family Dorididae; genus Doris; species Doris montereyensis. The sequence continues at coordinate 123,164 of JAXRKP010000805.1, read as the reverse complement.
TACGAACATGACATGTATGAAATGCCATGCGTAAATACGAACATGACATGTGAAATACGAATATGACATGTGAAATACGAACATGCCATGTGAAATACGAACATGACATGTGAAATATGAACATGCCATGTGAAATACGAACATGCCATGTGAAATATGAACATGACATGTGAAATATGAACATGACATGTGAAATACGTACATGACATGTGAAATACGAACATTGAAATACAAACAAACACTTCACATATGACAGATAAAATCATTTTCAATCTTCAAGGAAAACAAAAAACAGAAGAAAAAACCCTACAAAACTCAGGATTTAGAACCCTCTAGGAAGAATTTGAGAATCCATGGGTGTTGTAAGACATCCTCTAGTGGTAGACGAGCTGCTGGATCATAACGCAAGAGCTGGGGAATGGACACAGAAAACATTGAATGCTTCAGACTGTAGAAACACATTGACAACTCACAATAGTAGTAGTGACATACTGAAGAATTGTTTAAATATGACTTGATAGAAAAACTTGATTTACAAAGGCCTGAAGATTTATTTATGTCAAAAGTGAAGAACAAAAATGAGTTAGACGATTGAAACCTAAGTGTTGGCCTAGGAAAAAGCAGCCAAAAAAAATAACTAATCAAAATGTAGGACATAAATAATGCTTTTCTTTAAAATCTCAATTATTATGACACACTAAATGAAGTCAGACAAGACAAACGACAATATGAATATCCCGCACACACACACATTTCTACCCATAACCATAAATGCAGCAGATGTGTACCAAAAGTTACTTTTTACTTTTAGACAAGATTAAAGCAATACACATCGCATGCCAACACTTCAAAATAATTTGAAGGACTGATCTTGTGGAATAATTCAAACAGCCGGCCCTTGTATTCAAGGTGACATAATAATTTACCATGAATTAAGATTTGCCTGAATTGAATATGTAACAATACTGGGATTTTGTTTTGTTTTTGGGGTGCTCAGATTAGACAGCGTATTACATTCAAGCCGTTATCAGATTAGGCTTAGGGACCGTTGTTGAATTTCACGTCTGTACCCATATCTATCTGTCTCTCTCTCTTATATCCGTCTCTACTTATTTATACCTATCCATCTGTGTGTATGTGTCTTTCTATCTATGTATACTGGCTACTATTCTTCCACCTATCTACTTATTCATCCACATCTTTATTTGTCTGTCTATGTGTCTTTCTTTTCATCTACCAACCTATAAAAAAGAGAACACTGGGATATAATTTAGGATCCACTGTTTGACAATCGTCATACACAAAGGACTAGGGACTTGATCTGAGCATTGAGGTAACAGTCTGTGTTGATTCATCTACCTGTTCTTTCATAATGTGAGACGTTTCAGCTGTGCCAGTAGTAGCAAAGTTCTAGAGTTTGCCAATCTTGATCTGAAATTTTAATGTGTTCCCACATGACCAGACGTGGTGGAAACTGGAATGCTGTGTTCCACGAAGAAGGCGACAAGAAAACATTCAGCGCCTATGACACTTCAATCTTCTTCCCAAAACTGAAAGCCGACCGTTATCTATTAGCTCTATATATGCATCTAAATTACAACTCAGCACCAGGTACCTACATGTATAGTTTACATTTGGAAGACAAAACTAAAAGGTGTAGTAATCTAAAAAAAGGGTGTACAACCTACAATCTCAAAATAAAAGGTATACAACCTAAAATAAAAGGTATACAATCTAAAATAAAAGGTATACAATCTAAAATAAAAAAATAAAAAGGTATACAATCTAAAATAAAAGGAGTATAATCTAAAATAAAAGGTGTATAATCTAAAATAAAAGGTATACAATCTAAAATAAAAGGTATAAATCTAAAATAAAAGGTATACAATCTAAAATAAAAGGTATATAATCTAAAATAAAAGGTATACAATCTAAAATAAAAGGTATATAATCTAAAATAAAAAGGTATACAATCTAAAATAAAAGAAAAAGGTGTATAATCTAAAATAAAAGGTATATAATCTAAAATAAAAGAAGGCATATAATCTAAAAAAAGGTGTAAATCTAAAAAAAAAGGTATACAATCTAAAACAAAAAGGCGTACAATCTAAAAAAACAAAGGCATATAATCTAAAAAAAAAGCATACAATAAAAAAAAGGTACATAATCTAAACAAAAAAGGTGTAAATCTAAAAAAAGTGAATCTAAAATAAAAGGTTTAACAATAGTAAAATAAAAGGTATATAATCTAAAAAAAGGCAAATAGGTAGGTACAATCTAAAATAAAGTTTTAATCTAAAATTAAAGGTGTATAATCTAAAATAAAAAAGGTATAATCTAAAAAAAAGGCATACAATCTAAAATGAAACTCCTGTATAATCTAAAAAAAGGTATATAATCTAAAATAAAAGGTATACAATCTAAAATAAAAGGTATATATCTAAAATAAGAGCACTCCAATAATCTAAACATAAAAGGCATGCTTTCTTGCTCTAAAATATAAAGGTTTATAATCTTTTGAAAAAGTGCATAGAATCTTAAAAAAAAACCATACAATCTTAAAAATCCAGAGCAAAGGCATACAGATCTTAAAATAAAAGGCATACAATCTTAAAAAAAAAAGGCATACAATCTTTAAAAAAAGGCATATAATCTCAAAAAAAAAAAAAAAAAGGGCATATAATCTAAAAAAAAAAGGTGTACAATCTAAAATAATCCAAACATCAACTTTTTCATATAATCTAAGAAAAATCTCAGGGGGCAGATAATCTAAAAAAAAAAAAATGGTTTTACAATCTAAAATAAAAGATACAATCTAAAAAAAAAAACAAAATTTAAAAAAAAAAGGGCAATAATCTTAAAAAAGAGATGTATAATCTAAAAAAAAGATTTGAGAAAAAAAAAAAACAATCTCAAAAATAGTGAAAAGCCAAAATCCACTTTTTCAAAAAGGTTGGCAGAAAGTATAGATATCCTCAGCTTTTTTGAGATCCCGAGCAAGAGTCAGTTTCCTAAAAAAGAAATTTTGCATCTAGGTATCTAAGGGGGATCCCCAGACAACCGTAATTTCCATACTCCAAACAGAAAAGAATCCAATCAATATAAGAATTAACTCCTTTTTTGAGAAAAAAAAAATAACAAAAATGACTGGTTTGAGAAAAAAAAAGTAATCATTTGAAAACTCCAAAATTATTTTGAGAAAAAAAAAACTAACAATAAAATTAAAAAACCTACTTTAGAAAAAGAAAAATGACCTGATTTGAGAGAGAAAAAAAGAAATGACTGATTTGAGAAAAAAGAAAATGAGAGAAAAAAGGTATTGATGTCTCTCAGTCTCAAAAAGATGACTGATTATACAATGACTGATCTGAAAAAAAGAAATTGACTGATTTGAGAAAATAAAAAACTGATTTGAGAGAAAAAAAATGACTGATGTGAGAAAAAATGAGATGATTAATTTGAGAAAGAAAAAGAAGACTAATTTTAGAAAGAAGAAAAAAGACTAATTTGAGACAAAAAGAAAATGACTGATTTGAGAAAAAAAAGAAACGACTGATCTGAGAAAAAAGAAATAACTGATTTGAGAGGAAAAAAAGATGACTGATCTGAGAAAAAAATAACTGACTTGAGAAAAAGAGAAAATGACTGATTTGAGCAAAAAACGAAAATGACTGATTTGAGAAAAAAACAAAATGACTAATTTGAGAAAACAAAAGTAATGACTGATTTAAAAAAAAAAGAAATGAATGATTTGAGAGGCAAAAAGATGACTGATCTGAGAAAAAAAAAATTACTGATTTAAGAAGAATATAAAATGACTCGACTTGAGAAAAATATAAAATGACTGATTGAGACAAAAGAAAATGACTGATATGAGAAAATATATAAAATGACTGACCTGAGAAGAAAAAATGACTTATTTTAGAAAGTACTTAGAAAAGAAATTGCCTGGTTTGAGAAAAAAATAAAGACTGATTTGAGAAAAAAAAAATGACTGATTTGAGAAAAAAAAGAAAATGACTGATTTGAGAAAGAATAAAAAAAAATGACTGACTTGAAAAGAAAAAAAACGACTGAATTTTTGAGAATAAAGAAAATGACTGATTTGAGCAGAGAAAACAATGACTGATTTGAAAAAAACAGAAAATGACTGATTTGAGAGAAAAAAGAAAGACTGATCTGAGAAAGAAAAAGAAAAACTAATTTGAGAATAAAAATAAAAATGACTGACTTGAGAAAAAAAGTTACTGCATTCTTTGAGAGTGCCTAACTGTATTCTTTCTAGACATTTCATGACAAGTGAAAAATTGAGGTCTTAAGTCATTCATCACTTGCCATTGATTCTTTTTGAAAATCAGCTCAGAACATTTCCATGCATGCGGAATATGTGAAAATGACCTTGTCAATTCAACCAAAACCAGTAATGACTAAAAAAAGAGAAAAATTGTTCATGTCAGTAGTCTCACCGTAAACCTGGGGCATGGACAGACCAAAAAGTCAGCAATCTTCAAATTGAAACAAATCAAGAAACAAATTCTCAGGTTTGATGTCAATGAAGACTTTCCTAGAGTTGCAGTAAAAAGAGCTCTGGAAAGCTGTGCTATTTGTGAAGACAAAGATGAACAAATGAATCATTCATCAAATCGTCATAAAAAACGAATAAATGATACACAATAACAGCAATGATGATGTCAAAATTAATTATCTTTGCAGACTGAACAGGTTTTTACTCGAAAAAAAGAAAATTTTCAAGTCTGTGTTTGAACCTGAAACCTTTTGGTTGAACAATGCCTCTGGATTACTCAGTCCCCCTGACCAAAAAAGGGAAAATCATTATTATTTTTGTGTTTTAGTGACATTAAAATGACTGTAATCTGCATTCCAATTGAAAACGAAAGATGTTTACAAAATAAAAATAAAGAATGCTAGCAGTGGTGACCGTTGCAGTCAGCTTTTGACTCTGATTTAACTGTGCATATAGGTAGTTTTTCTGTCTCAGCTTCATTGCTGTTTTGTACATGAAACTTCTTATTATTATGTGCCAGCTCTGTTGCAGACATCGGCCACCATTCCTCTCCACTCCTCCTTGTTCTTCATAGCTCTCAAGAAGATTTGGTATGTGTGTCATTTTCAGTCTACCCCTGCCTCTCTTCCGTTGACCTTTGCTGTTAGTACAGCTCTCTTATCATTCTTTTGGTAAACATGTCCTATGAATTTTAATTGTCTCTGTCATAAGTGATGGTTTGTGCCAGCCCTCATCAGCACGTCTTCGTTGGTTAACTTTTCTTTCCACAAAATGTTCAGCATTCTATGTATAAACCACAGCCCTGTGGCCCCAATTCGCCTCTCTATCTCTTTATTCACAGCCATAAAGAAGAACTGATCAAACTAATTTAGGAAAAAACTTCTCAGGGGGGAGGGGGTGCACCTGGATTGGCGAGTTGACTTTCTGTTCTTCGCCTATTATTCGGGTTTTAACGATCATTTATCAACAAAGCTCTGGTAAAAAGATGTCCATATGTATATCTCTTATTTTACAAAATATTTTTGTAGGCAAATGGTAGGTAAAATCAGTCAAAATTATTACCCTAACACTGACTGAGAAATTAGCATTGAAAACCCCTCTAGCAACAGCTAATTACCAATGTGATGTCAATTACATTAATTATCTTTGCAGCATGTCGATCGGCTGAGCGCTTTGTGACATAAGAGGTGGAGGCCAACAAAAAACTGGTCATTTTGACTGTTGTTTGAATGCCATGAAACTGTTTTGAGTAAGGGGGCTGCCTCAAGAGGGCAGCCCCCTCAGAAACAAGGGGAATTCTTTTGTGTTATTTTATTTTCATTTCTTTACTTGCATTTTTAAAATGTAATTTTTTTCACACTAAAATTTTATCTCCTCCGTCATTTAGACCGATTTGTATAATATTTCGCAACAGGTTCCTCTTGTAAATGGTAATGCAGGCTTAGTCTACCATTTTAAGGAGATTTTAGTAAAAAATTGAGGAGATTTTAGTAAAGATTTGAGGAGATTTTAGTGAAAATTTGACTCTGAATTTGGTTAACTGTGATAGAATTTACACTTCTGTCATATGCAGCTTCAATCTCACACCGAAGACCAAAAAAAAATCTTCTTATGTACCAGCTTTGTTGCAGACATCAAGAAAAATATGTTAAAACTAGAAAACCTCAAATAATCTGAAATCAGAGGAAATCTGAAAGACTTATATCCCTGACAATAGTTTGCATCATATTATTACAGGTTGGCCTTTTAGAACTACTACTACTAAAGTATTGATTTTTTTCAAGGTCGCGTTACTTAGCGCTATTCACTACTCTTGGTAGAAAGTTCAGACTTGACTTGAACTAAAGAAATGAAATTACTTTGATTTTAGCTTATTATAAGAATTTATTATATAATATCTGAGACTCAAGTCCAACTGTGGTTGGTTGGTGGGATATACTGGTAGTATCTACTTATTTCTTTTACCTTACTGTTTCCTCTCAGTTCACCTTGAGCTCAATGGATGCGGTGGACACGGTAAAATTGAATGAAAGAAAAAAAAACCAACAAATGGACAGGGACACCATGTCATGAAGAAATTTGATTCTGGCCAAACCAACCGACACTAAAGATGCAACACTCAGGCTAACGAGGCGGCCGACAACGGGATTTGGGAGAGTGTGTGTGTGTGTGTGTGTGTGTGGGGGGAGCGGCGCCCCACACCCGCTCCACAAAATTTCAGGACATTGGGGACAATTTTCTCAAATTTGAGGTGATATTTCTTTTTTTAAGGAGATTTGAGGAGATAATTTTTTTGAGATTTGAGGACTGCCAATCCAATTAACTTGCCAAAAAGAGGAAAAGTTGGGGGGAAAACGCGTACAATTTGAAAATACTAACAAAACTTAAAACGTGATCAGGATAAACTACAAAAAAAAACGTACAATCTCAAGAGAAAAAAACCCTGTATAATCTATAAAAGACAAAGTGCATACATCTACTTTTTTAACAGTAGGTTGGCAGCACAGGAGCAATATATATATGTGTAAAGGAAACCGCATTGATAGATAGCAAGAGCAAGCAGCATTAAAAACAATTTGAGTCTCAGGATACCTTGGCAGAGAGAGCATCATTAAATCTTTGATTCTTTTGCAGTTCCTTGTATAACTCCCCTTTGGGTGCATATTCCAGAATGAGGAAAAACCGAGTCTCGTCATGAAAATATCCGAACATCTTCAGAATATTTGGATGCCTGTCAAAGGAAAATGAAAAAAATAAAGAAAACATGAAAATAAAATTACAGAAACAAAACAGATTCTTTGGAATGAAAGTATTGTTTTGACAAAAACGATAAAATTACAGAAAAAAACAAAAAATTAAAGCACTTGTTTTGACAAGTAAAATTACAGAAACAAAACAGACAAGTTCTTTTTCATGATGAATGAAAGCACTTGTTTTGACAAGTAAAAGTAAAGTTTCTTTGTCATGAATGAAAGCATTTGTTTTGACAAGTAAAAAGTAAAGTTTCTTTGTCATGAATCATTTGTTTTGACAGAGTAAAAAGTCCTTCAAGAAAGTACTTGTTTTGACCTTCAGGCCCATAGAGCCAGAGCGTGTCCCGGTTTCTGTGGAGGGAAGTGGACAACAATCACCTCCTTGCCAGGACACTAGTCTGACACAAGTTTTACTCCTAAGCCAGAGCTTGTACCATTGGCATTTTTTACTCCTAAGCCAGAGCTTGTACCATTGGTGGGTTTTTACTCCTAAGCCAGAGCTTGTACCCATTGACACCTGGGTTTTTACTCCTAAGCCAGAGCTTGTACCCATTGACACCTGGGTTTTTACTCCTAAGCCAGAGCTTGTGTCTTGGGGGTTTTTACTCCTAACGCCAGAGCTTGTACTGACACTCTAAGCCAGAGCCTGTTTTTACTCCTAAGCCCAGAGCTTGTACCCATTGGCACCTGGGTTTTTACTCCTAAGCCAGAGCTTGTACCCATTGGCACCTGGGTAGAGTGGGGAAATGCGTGTAAAGTGTTTTCCCCCAAGGAACATTGTGTCAGACCTGGCTTTGCTAGGATTCAAACTCGGGACCTCATGATCCCCCAGTCCGGCAGCCTAACCACTCAGCCACTGCAGTAATGATAAATAATGAATTTCATTACATTAAAAACACTGATTTATTGCATTAATAAGGTAATACAATATTACAATAAATTACTCAACCCAGATGGTTTAGGCATGTAAACAGAATGAACGATAAGAGAATAGCTAAATTAGTATACAGTGCTAAAAGACAAGATAAAAGACCAAATGGCAGCATCTAGGGAAAGTGGGAAAAGATATAAAAAAGCACGAAAACATAGAAATCTAACTGTCACTAAAGGAAACAGAAAATGTCAGAACAGGGTAGCTTGAAGAAAGATCATCTAGACCCATACACCAGAAATAGAATGAGAACTGACAAGGAAATAAATAAATAAATGAAGATGAAATTACTCAAGTGAGTGCCATACATTCTAAATTGTTATAGAGACAAGACAGGCAATGATAGAAAAGCCTGACAACGTCGTTAGATTTGTCTGAATCTCAACTTCCCTTCGCAACTGATGCTCCACTCCTGCTTTCTGCAACTGAGACTTGAACATCAGCTGAAAAATGTAGGCATGATATTGTCATTATTATTGATACCATCGTAACTACTGTAGTAGCGGTCTAAGAATATGCTGCCTAACCCCAGCCTGCCACTATCTCAGGAAGCAGAATTTTCCTATATAAATTGACCCCTTAACCCCACAGTCTGCCACTATCTCAGGAAGCAGAAATTTCCTATATAAATTGACTCCTTAACCACACATCTGGACCAGCACCTGGCTGGTCACAGATGTCAACACAGGTGTCCTTTTCATCTTTAAAGGCATTTCAATTAAACCACAGGTGTAGATGATAAAGCCATGCCTCTCAGGTAAAATAAAAAGGTGCTGATAGTAGTGATAGCAAACCCTCTCTACCCGCCAGATGGCAAGGTGCCAACTTCATCCACCTGGACCAAGCAAACGATGATCATCTGGCATGGGAAGTTAAACGTGGATATTTGTCTCACGTGCCAGACAGCGCAGTATCCACGATGCACAACGACATGTAGGCAAAATGAACAATGGTCTAAATTAATCATTGCCTGACACACACTACCAAAGCAATTGAGGTTTGTCGTTGTCAATCAAATCACAGACACGTGTCCAACCAGTGAGGTGTGGTGAATGAGGAAACTCTCGTTGATTTGTTGCGTGCTTGTCAGGGAAAAATAGATGGCCATTGGCTACATATCATTCTGTCCGCTTACCAGCATAATCAGCCTCCTAACACATCATTATTCATGCTCCCAAAGGACGTGTTCTTAGACCATTGCTACAGTGCTGTGAACACCTTAAACTTCAACCAAACATGTTAAGTATGACTGTGGTTTTTAGAATTCGCTGTTATATACTTATGTTATATACTTTAAGTGGTTGACTTGTAAGTTAGTCAGAATTCATGATGTTATAAACATTTTCTGATGTACCACCAAGCAAATGTGCCTTGAAAAGTGTTAACGATTATATCAAGGCTAGCTTGAGTATAAATGTTACAAAGCCATTATAAACAAAATCAAAACGAAAATTACCTTCAAGGCTATGATGTATTTGCTCTCTTTCTCACGTGCAACATACACATTGCCAAACTTGCCTTTACCAAGAGGACGGCCAATCTCAAAATCACTCAGTCTCCATTTTCTGCAATAAAAACATATTTTTACACTTTTCATTATCTGTGGGGGGTTTTTTCCGTCTGGTTTCCCTTGACTATTTACTGACTTCCTCTTTCTACAACACATCTCTCTCTCTCTCCCTTCCTGCTCTATTACTCATACCATTGCTCTCTGTAATTTATTTTCTCTTTTCTTGTCTTTTCCCTTATCACTGTAGACGTATTTCCTTTCTATTTCTTTGTCCGCCCTTTGTTCTCCCTTCTATTACCCTCCACTTTGTTCTCCCTTCTATCACCCTCCCTTCTTTTTTCTGGCCCAGTTTAAAGGCATTGTACTGTGACCCAGAGATCCTTTGAGCCTCTTGATTTTTCTTCCTCAAGAAAGTTTCTCCTATTTGGGACTTTGACAACATGGATCATGACCTGTGTTGCCCAGTGCAAGAAGAGCATTGTACTTGACCCCTAAAGGGATACTGGGTTCAGGCCTGACTTCAGGCATTAATTTCTTCCTTGGACAAGAAAGTTTCTCCTCTTTGTTGACTTTGACAACATGGATCATGACCTGTGTTGCTTTGAGTGCAAACCTGAAGTTCTATTATACATTCCCATCTCTAAAAGGGATTTGGAATGCCAGGCGTGAATCCTTTCAGTAGTTTTGTTGGGTTTCCACTTCTCTTCTTCCGCCACCCTCTCCTCTTTGTCCTAACACGACATTGTGTGATGGTTGGGTTTTTCCCCTACCTCTTCCTGTCCACTCCCTCTCTTCTTTGTCCTAACATGACATTGTGTGATGGTTGGGTTTTCACCCTACTCTTCTTCCTGTCACTCCTCTCTTCTTTGTCCTAACATGACATTGTGTGATGGTTGGGTTTCGCCCTTCTTTTCTTCCCGTCACTCCTCTCCTCTTTGTCCTAACATGACATTGTGTGATGGTTGTACATGTGTTTCATCTCTATTCGCTTGTTGTCTGATGAGGGTTGAACCAGAAATGTGACTTTTTGACATCTGAAGGGGTCATTTCAATAGTTTGCCTATGTCCATTTTCGTAAAAAACAAGACACCTTCCTGGACCAGGTTTTTGCAACAAAAAAATCAAGAAACTTTCTCAATTGTCAGGACTTCAACCCACAACCTTTGAGTTGAGAGGCCGACACCTTGCCTCTGACCAGCGAGACCCCCTCAGTAGCACAAACACCCGCAAAGGGCAGTGAGTTTGGTACACAAATAACAAGCAGAATGACCCCAAATCTAAAAAGCTGCAGAGATATCATATATAGAGACAAACTAAGTTGCCAATAAATCACAAAAAACATGGCATACAGGCTTATCTGTCCTAATTATAGTTTGGTATTACAGTGGAACCTCTCAAATCGGGAACCCCGGCCAATTGGGAAACCCGGCCAATCGGGAAGAATTCTCAGGAACAGAATTTTTCTATATACTTTACCTCTCTAAACGGGAAAGGTAATTGGGACAATTTTCCGCAGAGCTTGCATTGATTATCATCACCATTTTCCCCATATGTATTTATTCCAACACTCACTTTCTATCCCAATTTGGTTTCTGTGTTAGCAAAACATCAATTATTACACACCAGCATTAGTGCTACACGTGTTATACATTGCATGTGTGTACATGATACCGCAAGTGCCAGTTCATGATGACCATAGGCCAGAATCCATTAAGGTGTGAAAGCAGGCGTTGAGCCAGACCTTAACAATACAGTAAGGTGTTGACACGGGGCGGCGCTTTAGAAAGTTGTGCACTGTCATAGTCTTTTATTGCCCACCTCATCCGTCAATCACAAGGGTACCTCATCCGTCAATCACAAGGGTACCTCATCCGTCAATCACAAGGGTACCTCATCCGTCAATCACAAGGGTACCCCAAAGGGTACCTCATCCGTCAATCGCATGGGTGGACGCGAGAGGAGATTTAAAGTCCCATCATGCCTTCTTGATTACGTGTCTTATCTATCTACCGTCCAACGAAGATAGATTGTGAGTGTGAGTCATATCTTTGATGAATGCCATCTTCATTTTGATCAACTAAATAGTCCTGTGGCTATTTGTTCACTTTTTACCACTCACACTGCTGAGGGAAAATCAAAATCCCTAGGTGCCCGGCATATCGTGAAATTCAGCAAATCAGGACGATTTTATAATCCATGAGCCTTCCTGATTAGACCAAGACTTTCCGATTAGAGATGTTCCACTGTATACATAAAAGTTGATTAAAGTACAAACTCATGAGGCAAGGGGCATGTCAAAAATGATGAACAAAGACATGAAATAATATCAAAGCCCAGTAGTAACAAAGACATGAAATAATATCAAAGCCCAGTAGTAACAAAGACATGAAATAATATCAAAGCCCAGTAGTAACAAAGACAAGACAAAAACTACAAACCAATAGACTAGCAGCACTAAAAGCAAATAGAAAACAAGAGATAAAAAAAAAAAGACTCACTTCATGTGTCTAAAAACTACAAACCAATAGACTAGCAGCATAAAAAGCAAATAGAAAACAAGAGATAAAAAAAAAAAAAAGGACTCACTTCATCTGTCTAAAAACTACAAACAAATAGACTAGCAGCACAAAAGCAGATAGTAAACAAGAGATAAAAAAAAAAAGGACTTACTTCATCTGCCTCTCTGATCCAAGCGAATCAACCTCACCCGTGACCTGCTGATGCAAATGAGCCGTCAGATTCTCTTTCCTCTTTCCCTGCCGGAATCAACGGTTTCCCCATCCAGCAAATGTGAAGGGTTGGACGCTAAAATACACGAGCTCCTTCCATGTCACTTTACAGCAAGAAAAAAAAAAAAAAAGGACTGGGGACTGATTTATTAGGAACTGGTGTGAAAAGAAAAATGAAGAGGAAAACTAAATATTTTCTCGCCTCCACCCCCCCCCGCTTAGGTCTTAAGTGGAGAACAGGGTCTCGTCTTCATAATCATCCATAGAAAACATTTGATTTAGTTAACTCTCACTCAATTAATAAAAACAAATTCTAAAACATTTTTATCATAAAATCAGACCTAGACTTAGAATTTATGCACAGTATATATATATATACAAAACATCTCAAGCATAATTCAAAGTCCCAAACGCTGCATTAGAAAATGTTACAATTTCGTGTGTGTATATGAACAATTTATGAGATTTATGACCTTGTTTTATCACCAACAAACAGTACGTCAACAAACAGTACGTACGGTGTACTCAAACATATTACAATAAAAATGAGCAGTATTAGCTCTCTCCTCCGAGAAAATATATATACAGTCCAACCTGTCCATTATAACGACCACAGACTAAAGTGGTCATTCTGGACACGTGGTCATTCTGGGCTGGTTATAATGAGGGTGGATAGAATTTGTCACAATAAAAATCCATTCTCTTCTGAGATGACCAAGAATGTGTATCAGTATCAGTCCTCACTTTCAGGAGATAAAGACGACCATGTACGGCAATGTTACTACAACATGACAGGCGGCATTGTTTCTCGCTCAAGCAGACATAAAATCTCAGTGCGGTTACTTAATCAGGATTTTTTTTATCACAGAGATTGTCGCCACTGCCAGTGACAACAAAGTTAGCCGTCCTATGTAACTTAACTTGAAAGCTTCGTAACTCACTCCAACCAGCAGTGAACAGTAAAAATGGTCCTAGGATTGCAAACTAAAGGGGTGTGGAGCATTTTGTTCATGATAGGCAACGCAATCCATTCGTCTCACACGATGTGTTTACACAGAAGTGTAAAGACGACCACATGCAGTGACCAGGTGTGAAATCTAGAGTATCAATCTGGTCATCTCGCTTTGATGACTAGCTGCATATGCTTCAATTATTTTGAGACACTTGCTGATGATAATGGTAATGATTGGTTATGACCCAACAGCACCAGCGTTGATCTAGCAGTGAAGTGGATGAAGCCAAATAAAGTAAGGCTGTATTTGATGGTTGTTATGGACAGGTTATGATGACAATTGGTCTGTCAAATTAGGTGGCCGCGGTCGCGTTGGACAGATGGTTGCTATGGAGAAAGACAAAATCTAGAAAAAGGCAAAGGAGGATTGCTGGTGGTCGTTAGGGCAGGCTGGACTGTACATGTCTTTATATGACCGTGACATTAATACACCACTTTTAGTTTAGCATGGCACCATCATCAAGTACTTGTATCAGACACTAACTTCAGTTTGGCAGAAAAGTAATTTAAAAGTGTGCGTACAGAAAATTAAGAATGAGGGAAAAATTACATCCATAATATAATACTACCACCACAGTCAGAATATTTCCTTTGGTGGGATTGAGTGAGAAAAAGAAATGAATTCCATTATTTAAATGTAATTTCTTTCTGTACCTGAAATATAATTTAAGAAGTCTGCTACACCAGTATAGTACTGAACAGCTCATTTTGCTTTAAAAAACGCGCTTGCAGGTAAAATTACATATAAAAAGATGCCTTTTGTTTGCTAAACATTTTGAATTTACACCTGCGATGCAAATAAAATACCAAATAAGACATCGAGGTAAACTTGTTAGAGAACAAAAATAAAAATTTTGGGCGAGCAATGGTGTATTATAACTGATTCAAGCACACCTGAGAGATCCAGGCAGTCTGTTCGTTCGACACAATCAATCTGACGACAGTCTGGGGCTAGAAATCCCTTGTGAATCACTACGGCAAATAATGAAAGATATCAAACTACACCCATACAGACTTAAAGTGCCACAGAGGTTCAGTCTTGTATATATGGTGCAGAGCATGGCAATGTGTATCAGGGTCAGGGATGGCGATAGTGTGTGCCCTACAATGGTAGACCTTCCATTTGAAAGTATTACTGCGAAGCACAAACATTAAATAAAAAGGATAGTAAAATAATAAAACAGGTAAACAGCTTTTGAGATGAAGTGTTAGAACCTACAAAGAATGAAAACAATGACAATATCGTGGAAAGACAAATCAACAAATGAAGAAATATCGAAAAGACACAAATTGAAAGCCCAATATTCCTTTTGTAACATCAAGAAACAGAATTTTTGAAACTAGAGAGGTGGTTTGCGTAGCCACATGGCGGCCACATGCTAACTGGCTCGCCAAAAATCATGGCCACAGCGAGATTGCCCATTGAGTTTTACAAGTTCATGGAACACTGACTTTTGACCAGGCCATCTAAGAAGAGTAGTAGGGAAAACTAAAAGAGACAAAATCAGAAACACAACAATAAGAGATCAAACCAAAGCAGATGGCATAAAGACTATGATAGAAATAAATCAATTGAGATGGTTTAGACATGTAAACAGAATAGCTAAATCAGTATACAGTGCTAAAGCCCAAGGTAAAAGACCAAAAGGCAGACCTCAGAGAAAGTAGGGAAGAAGATGTAAAAGAGGCATTGAACCCATACACCGAAAGGTAGAATGGGAACTGATAAAGAAAGAAAGAAAAACTATCACTCCCACACCCTATAATACACTGCTGTGAGGGACTCGACAGTCCAGAGGCAAGGTGTCGGCCTCTCAACCGAGAGGTAGTGGGTTCGAATCCGAGCCCCGCCTCTGGTTGAAAACTTTTTTTCTCCTGTTTTTTCGAGAAAAATATACCCCCTTGGTCCAGGTAAATAAAACCTAGTCCCATCGGAGACGGACAATAAAAAGGAGGTCCCATGTACAGATCACAACACTCTGTGCATGTTAAAGATCCCTTGGCTGTTTGCAGGGCAATCCGGGCAAAATTTTAAAAAATCCTACCGAAAACCCCGAGATCACCTTAGTTGTGGATGTGGGTAAATCAAATCAAAGAAATAACTGCTGCACTCTTAGAGGCAAAAGCAAACTATTTCTGGCTGCTAGACACAAATTTGGTCACTAACCTAATGTTTCTAGATCTAGATCTAGTAAAAGAATTTA
>JAXRKP010000805.1:97500-102500 GCA_037039925.1 Doris montereyensis | reverse complement strand
AGTACCTCCGAAGTTGCAAATATTCTGATTATTAGATCTATGTAGATCTATCATCAGTACCTCCGAAGTTGCAAATAGTCCAATTATTAGATCTATGTAGATCTATCATCAGTACCTCGAAGTTGCAATTATTAGATAGTCCATCAGATTAAATTATTATTAAGGTCTATGTAGATCTATCATCAGTACCTCCGAAGTTGCAAATAGTCCAATTATTAGATCTATGTAGATCTATCATCAGTACCTCCGAAGTTGCAAATAGTCCGATTATTAGATCTATGTAGATCTATCACCAGTACCTCCGAAGTTGCAAATAGTCCGATTATTAGATCTATGTAGATCTATCATCAGTACCTCCGAAGTTGCAAATAGTCCAATTATTAAATCTATGTAGATCTATCATCAGTATCTCCAAAGTTGAAAATAGTCCGATTATTAGATCTATGTAGATCTATCATCAGTACCTCCGAAGTTGCAAATAGTCCGATTATTAGATCTATGTAGATCTATCATCAGTACCTCCGAAGGCGTTTATCTAGTTTCTAGGTCAAAAGAAGACTGAAGTGATTGCTCAATTTTAAAATCTATGTAAGTCTAGACCTAAGCCTTCAATTCAAGACTTGATGAGTTAATAAATTACAAAATTGGGGTCTAAAACATTCTTTAATCTAGAGTGTGTTTAGCGACAAACCTTTCCACATCGATGCCGTATCTTCTTGCACGATTTGACGGGCGAGGGAAGTGTAACAGCTGAGATTACCCAGGACAAAGGAATCGTTCATGATAAACTGTTTTGTTATCGTTTGTTGCAATATGCGATTCCATTGCAATCCCATTGTTTCTTCATCCTTCCATCTCCCCCTTAGTACCCAGTGACTGATGTCGATATCGTTGATATTTAATTCATTTAAGTCCTGTATCTAGATCTAGTTGGACAAGAGAATTTAGTTTTTGCCTAAATAAATGGCAAAATTGCCATGGGATTTTGGTATGCGAATTAAACGTTTATAAAAAAAAGATAATCCCAAACAAACGTTACATCATAGGCATGCATATTGAGAACGAGCAAGGAATATCTGGAGGAACACTCCCCAAAAGTCTGGCTTCCTCAATCTTGGTTAAATTATCAGCTTTTTTTTATGTATCAATCTAGATCTAGTTGGTTGTTGTTTTCAAGGCTCTCATCAGATGAAACGAGGACAAAATCTCCTCTACCGACGACGTGATAAAATTTCATTTCGATCATGATTTTTCTCATGTTTTGTTTCATAATTGTATTTCTTTTTGGAAAGCCTTTATTTTTGACACGTTTATTTACACTACAGCTGCTGTGCATTGGAAATTCGGGGAAATCTACTGATATCAGTAACACGAAATACAGCAAGTGGTAGATGTTGATAAAAGTATTCGTAGCTGACTAACAGCTGTACAATATGTACATGCTCAAAGTCGAAATTGAAATATTTTGATCCCCAGTTTGTCTTAACTCTACACGACACAACTCAAGCATCTCTATCACACACACACACACACACACACACACATACACACATATACGCGCAATCGCACATACACACACAAACACACACATACACACACACAAAACAAACACACACACATACACGCACGCACGTGCACGCGCACACACACACACACGCACGCACGCGCGATCGCACACAAACACACACACAGACACACACACACATGATTCCAATGGACAAGACAGAACAAATAAATGAAACACAGCAAAACAAACAATGTCGGTGGTAAGGGCATAGCACAAAGTGAGTGCTAGAAGGTGATAAGTGACTACTGCCGTTGGTAGAAAATTTGGGTTAACGAAAATGGAAGAAGAAAAAAGAAGAAAAGTTGTTTAACAATTTCATGTGGTGGTGGCTGCTAGAAGGAGTATCGAATTCTAATCAATGGCTTCCCATTTCCGTCATTGGATTCCACACGTTTCATGTTTTACACGTCTCCCAAACATTTTAGGACTTCATATCCATTACCAATGAGAAAGGCTTTTTCCTGTCACGTGTCGAAGTTGTGAGCTGGAAGGAACCTGAACAATTTGGCATATATTGTAAGAGGACCAAGTTACGAATTAAAACAAAAAGAAAGAAAGATAAAAACCAAACAAAAACAACCAACATCCTCCATTTTACCACCCTACACCCCCTCCCCCTGCATATTCCTTTTCAATTAAAAGTTGTATGTGTCCCTTGTGCCAAATAAAAGCAAAAACTATGTGTCCCATGTTATACATATATATATATGAATTATACATTAGATTCATACACATACCCCTGTGCCCAGAAATGTGATCTGTATTTCTGAACCGATTAGGACCCCTGTTTCTCTAAAGATTACAACTGGCCTATAGATTGACTTTTGATCTTTAAGAAATGAACTGTTGTGTTACTTTTTTGCTATTTTCTTATTTTTTCTTTCTTTTTTTCTGGTTGATGACTCCCTTTAATCATAATCCGTAAAAACTATGTTTGTTCAACTTATAATGTTATAGTTTTCTCGTCATATGAATTAGACTTTAGATTCCTACACATACACACAAGCCCAAAATGTTTTCTGTTTCTTTATTAACCGATTAGGATCATTTTCTCATTTACAACTGCCACATTTTTTGTCTTTAAGAACATAACATTGATTTTTGTTATTTGATTTTTTTCTCATTTTCAAGGTGAAATTTAATTAATCCGTACGGAAATGTTTGTTCAACTTTTGCGTATTTTTTCAGTCAAGACAGAAAAAACGCCCTAGAAATTTACAGGTAACCGTTTTCAGCAATTCCTTTATTTAAGAAAGGTGTATGACATTTCTCATTTCCTCATTGCCACATTTTTTAGTGGGTTACATAAAATTGATTTGTCTATTTGTTCAGCAATACAGAAAAATAATTATGAAAGGTTGGGCCACCCTTGTTCAGCAATACAGAAAAACATAGAAAGGTTGGGCCACCCTTGTTCAGCAATACAGAAAAACATAGAAAGGTTGGGCCACCCTTGTTCAGCAATACAGAAAAACATAGAAAGGTTGGGCCACCCTTGTTCAGCAAAACAGAAAAACATAAAAAGGTTGGGCCACCCTTGTTCAGCAATACAGAAAAACATAGAAAAGTTGGCCGAAAATGTCTCTGTTCTGTCCCGTTTTCTTCTATTAGACCTTTCATTACTGTTCTATATTCACCGGCCCAGTGCAGTTTTAGTCTTTTTTCTCTGTTCATGCACCAATACTCCCTATGGGAATTGTCACTCTCCATTGCACATAACGCAAAAAAAAAAAACAACAACATGCAATCAAACTAACAATTTTCACACCAAACACAAAATGTTCACGTCATGTCCCAAAACATAACTTCCATTTTTAACTTATTCCTCAGCGGAGTAACGAGTGTCAACAACATTTTTAACTTATTCCTCAGCGGAGTAACGAGTGTCAACAACATTTTTAACTTATTCCTCAGCGGAGTAACGAGTGTCAACAACATTTTTAACTTATTCCTCAGCGGAGTAACGAGTGTCAACAACATTTTTAACTTATTCCTCAGCGGAGTAACGAGTGTCAACAACATTTTTAACTTATTCCTCAGCGGAGTAACGAGTGTCAACAACATTTTTAATTTTTAACTTATTCCTCAGCGGAGTAACGAGTGTCAATAACATTTTTAATTTTTAACTTATTCCTCAGCGGCGTAACGAGTGTCAATAACATTTTTTGATTTATTTTTTTATAAGCAATAAACTAGGAGATCGACAGTATACATCTATATAGGTCCAATAGTTTAGTCCCTTTGGACAAAAACCCAACAATAACCAAATGTCTGCTCGCCACTAGAAAACGAAAATCCATGACGATCTCTCTGGGCGTCGAGTGCTAATCTGTTTATGCATCGCAAGAACAAGGAGTTAACTTTTTGGCGTCAGATCTCTAAAAAGAAGAATTTAATCTACGGCTTAAATCTAAAACCTAGGTAGAGATCACTTCATGTTTAAATAATACAAATACGAATATATAGTGTAGACCTACATTTGTTGTAATGTGATTAACGCAAAAATAGAATGTGTGTTTCAATTGATTCAGGTAACTTATATAAGAGAACAATTATTAGTATATTATTAACATCTTTCATCAATGATATTCATCGAAATACAATACGTATGCATCTATTTGCTTTCCGCATTCCCCATGCCCAAGGCTAGACAGCGTCATTCCTGACTCTGCTAAAAGCTTGTTCCTCTTTACATTACGGTGAAGTGTAAAATTGAAAGCGTGATAACTGTTTCACAGTGAAAGGATCAAAGAATTCGCCGCTTTAGAAAAAAAAATAATGGGTTATTCCATTACATTTTTTGACATAACTACAACCTATCGGTGAAATTTTAGATGATCCATAGAGATATGTTGTCTTATTTTCAGCCATATAAAGATATGTAAATGTCTGAGAAAGATGAACCCTTAAGGAACTGCCGACTAAAAATCTAGTTATTTTGGAGAAAAAAAAACGTATTAGATATTCTTCTTTTTCTTCATCATGCTCCTCTCAGCTTCTACTCCTGTTCATTATATCAAATAACATATCGGTGCTGACATCAGCCGTAGGAAGTCAAAAGAACGGTGTTCTTGCATTAGTAGTTCACCTTTATTTCAGTAAAACACGTGTGTCGAGATCCTCACAACACACACAAGTCCAAGTACACACAATGTGTAAATAGGCCCAAACTAACACACACAAATGGTCCCATGTTTTAGGTCCTCTAGATGTAAGGTCCTCATAAAGATGTGCCTCCAATGCATTCAAATACATTTTCTTCATGATATATTCTTCTTCTTCTTCTTCTTCTTCTTCTTCTTCTTCTTCTTCTTCTTCTTCTTCTTTTTCTTCTTCTTCTTCTTCTTCTTCTTCTTCTTCTTCTTCTTCTTCTTCTTCTTCTTCTTCTTCTTCTTCTTCTTCTTCTTCTTCCTTCTTCTTCTTCTTCTTCTTC
>JAXRKP010000805.1:85000-92500 GCA_037039925.1 Doris montereyensis | reverse complement strand
GAAAAACAGAACATAGTAAATGGAAAAATTTTATATAGTAAATGGAAAATCCGAATTGTTTTAGAACATAGTAGAACATTAGAAACAAATAAATGGAAGCATGATTGAATAAAAATTTCAATAAGATTTCTCTAGAGACTTGATTTGATTCACCCGTTCATCTGATAAAAACGAAACAATCTACCCCGCTTATCTGCTCATTTGAGCCTGGTTTAAAAAATTTCCAATCTTTCATCATTTATTAAAATGTCATCTTTCATTTGAACCATAGGAGCAATAAACTGTTTTCTAACTTGTCCTCTTTGAATAGATGACATAATTAAAATCGGTTACTATTTATATTCATGACTGAATAATCCAATTGTGATCAAAATAATTTGCTTCATTTTTAATACACAAGAGTTGTTATCTGTTAGATATAATATCGAGCTTTTGAGATATAGAAACATGTCTGAGGTTTGATATAAAATAGTGAACATGTCATTGAGGTTTGATATAAAATAGTGAACATGTCATTGAGGTTTGATATTGAGGTTTGATAATAGTGAACATGTCATTGAGGTTTGATATAAAATAGTGAACATGTCATTGAGGTTTGATATAAAATAGTACACATGTCAATGAGGTTTGATATAAAATAGTGAACATGTCATTGAGGTTTGATATAATATAGTACACATATCATTGAGGTTTGATATAAAATAGTGAACATGTCATTGAGGTTTGATATAAAATAGTGAACATATCATTGAGGTTTGATATAAAATAGTACACATGTCATTGAGGTTTGATATAAAATAATACATGTCATTGAGGTTTGATATAAAATAGTACACATGTCATTGAGGTTTGATATAAAATAGTGAACATGTCATTGATGTTTGATATAAAATAGTACACATGTCATTGATGTATGATATAAAATAGTACACATGTCATTGAGGTTTGATATAAAATAGTACACATGTCATTGAGGTTTGATATAAAATAGTAACATGTCATTGAGGTTTGATATAAAATATTGCACATGTCATTGATGTTTGATATAAAATAGACATGTCATTGAGGTTTGATATAAAATAGTGAACATGACATTGAGGTTTGATATAAAATAGTACACATGTCATTGAGGTTTGATATAAAATAGTACACATGTCATTGAGGTTTGATATAAAATAGTGAAACATGGCATTTGAGGTTTAATATAAAATAGTGAACATGACATTAAGGTTTGATATAAATAGTACACATGACATTGAGGTTTGATATAAAATAGCATCAGGTCATTGAGGTTTGATATAAAATAGTACACATGTCATTGAGGTTTGATATAAAATAGTGAACATGTCATTGAGGTTTGATATAAAATAGTGATCAGGTCATTGAGTTTTGATATAAAATAGTGAACATGACATTGAGGTTTGATATAAAATAGTGATCAGGTCATTGAGTTTTGATATGAAATAGTGAACATGACATTGAGGTTTGATAAAATAGATGAACATGTCATTGAGGTTTGATATAAAATAGTGAACATGTCATTGAGGTTTGATATAAAATAGTGCACATGACATTGAGGTTTGATATAAAATAGTGAACATGTCATTGAGGTTTGATATAAAATAGTGCAATAGAACAAAACTAATAGTGCTTTGTTACATCATTGAACCCCTGAAAGAACTATTTTTCCGTTATTGCTCCTTAGAATTAAGAGACTGACTCATACGATCCACAGGTTTAGGTTTTGGATTATTTTCCAGAATCTAGGTGCATTTCAAACAGAAAGGTTGGCCCAGTCTTTTAAAACTGCTGTTGTAATTTGTTTTATTCTGTCCGTTGGTCTGTCTGTAGTAATATTGGATCATATATACAATTTTAACTTCCTTTATATTTTTATCTACCAAGAATGAGATTGGATCTCGCATTCGATAAAAAACGTGTTCTCGAAATTTAGCAAGGTCGTCTGTCTTCTGTTGCATATTTTTGTTCGTTGTCGATAAGAAAAATGGGCGACGTCATCACCAACATCTAGTGTCCATTGGATGTCCTTTTTCCTGGTTGGTTTTCAATTTTTGTCATGATAAAATCAAAGTTAGGAGTTGGAGAAATTTTACAGGAAATACCTGTGATTTAGTTCTGTATAAAAGGTATGTAAGTTGATTTTCAACAGAGCTCGATTGTCTGTGAGGCAAAGTTTGTGTAGCTGATCCCTCACTACCATATATATATATTTTAATTTTTTTATTATTTTAAAGAAGCAATGGATTATTATAAATGTTTGAAAGAACTGAACTCAAAGTGAGACAACTGAAAGCCACAGCAACATTTGCAACAACTGTAGCGGCACGAACAAAAGCTACAGTAATTGCTTTCTTTTGACGTGGGACGGGTTTTCTCTTTGATCCTCTATTTCGTCGTACTCGTTCTCCTAGCGCAAGCATTCTATCATATATCATATATACTAACTGTACACTTCAAACTTTGACCGCACTAAACTCCAAGAAGCACAAGACCCACAAACTCCATACGTCGCATGTAGATCTCCTGTAGCTGTTCTGCATTAGGCTCTTAACGAACACACTCTTAGATCAAGTCAGTATTGCAATTGTTTTGCCTGCGATCAACGCAATTTTTCATTGTTATTAGATTTTATTTCTCGATTTCCGGTCAATACAATACAACACCCGCGTAACTTCAGTATCGAGTATTAATTTTGATATTATAATAGTACTTCATATCACATGTAACCGATACAGTGATTTCTGAGCTAACCACAGTGATCTTCAAGGGACCCAGCTTTATACTATAGAGAAATCGTAAATGAACGTTATGATCGGGCAGACAGACAGACAGACAGACAGACACAGACAGAAACAGAGAGGGTGTATAGTACGGACATGACATCTAAAAGGGTGTATAGTACAGACATGACATCTGAAAGAGTGTGTCTAGTGTTGTCAGACATGACATCTAAAAGTGGTGTATAGTACAGACATGACATCTAAAAAGGGTGTATAGTACAGACATGACATCTAAAAGGGTGTATAGTACAGACATGACATCTAAAAGGGTGTATAGTACAGAAATGACATCCTAAAAGGGTGTATAGTACAGACATGACATCTAAAAGGGTGTATAGTACAGACATGACATCTAAATTAGTACAGGTGTATAGTACAGACATGACATCTGAAAGGGTGCATCATACAGACATGCATCATGACATCTGACATCTAAAAGGGTACGGCCATGACATCTGAAAGGGTGTATAGTACGGACATGACATCTGAAAGGGTGTATAGTACATCTGGACACATGACATCTGAAAGGGTGCATCATACGGACCATGACATCTGAAAGTGTGCATCATACTGTCAGGACCTCGTCTGAAGCTTCCTTCCGTCTGCTATCGAAACGTGTACGTCTTGGGGGGGGGGTCAGGCGGGGGGGGGTTGGCATAATGCATCACGACAATGTAGGGTTCACAACATACTGTTAACATTTTCAGGTTGCAGCTACCGACCAAAAAATATAGTGTCGTAATCGAGTTTTTAAGTTTGTATCTAGGCCAGGCCCGATTACTTTGCTTTCTTGTCATGCCTTTAGTAGATCGATATTATTTTTCTGTTTCTTGTCTGACGATAGGTTACTCCTGAAACTGCACATGTTGGTTCTAACGTATTGTTATTGTTGATCATTGTTGATAATTCTCTTCTATTGTATATTGAGATCAGGGCAAAATCCGCCCTCCCAATATTGTATTTGTTATTACATACAAACACTTAAATGCAGCATTCTGCTTTTATTAGCTAATGAATTCACTTTCTAGACAAATTTGTTAAAGAGGTGAATAATGGCTTACTCATTATTATTCATTACGATTTCGTTCTTTTAATGTGCAGATTATGAATGGTACATATTGAGTTAACCTTTGAACAACAAAACTCTTTAATAATTATCTTTGATTTCAGGTGCATCTGCTGGACGGCCTGACAATGTGTACACCGATACAAAAACACACCACCTGGATGTCAATTGATCTACCACTTCGAGTGGCTATCCTCATGGCTATCTTTCACCCTTGACGATAGCAGAGTCAATTGTAGGTCCTGTGACTTAATTCACCCTTGACGATTGCGAAGTCAACTGTAGGTCCTGTGACTTAGTTCACGCTTGACGATAGCGAGTCAATTGTAGGTCCTGTGACTTAGTTCACCCTTGACGATAGCGTAGTCAATTGTAGGTCCTGTGACTTAGTTCACCCTTGACGATAGCGGAGTCAATTGTAGGTCCTTGACTTAGTTCACCCTTGACGATAGCGGAGTCAATTGTGGGTCATGTGACTTAGTTCACCCTTGACGATAGCGGAGTCAACTATGGGTCCTGTGACTTAGTTCACCCTTGACGATAGCGAAGTCAACTATGCGGTCCTGTGACTTAGTTCACCCTTTGACGATAGCGGAGTCAACTGTGGGTCCTGTGACTTAGTTCACCCTTGACGATAGCGAAGTCAATTGTGGGTCCTGTGGCTTAGTTCACCCTCGACGACTGGCTTCACCCCATCCATCCCACTAAAAAAAATACCAACTTCCTCCTTCCAAATGAGAACACAAAGAAAGCCATAAATATTAAGATTAAAAAGCAGACCAGCATAATTGGATATCAAAATCACAATTTCACATTCTTTATAACTTTATTATGAGATCAAGGGAAATTGTCATAGTGTTAATTTGATTAATTGAATATAACATTGTCAAAGAGAGGGAGGGGGGATGCCGAGGCTACAATGGGACTAAAATATGCTACGTTCATACGCATGATGTGATGGAGATGAACTTGCTATTTTGTCGTTCAATGTTTTGGTTGCAGTGGTATCAGCGGTGAGAATATTGGTTTTTCATGCACTTTTTTTTATCACATCGCTGTGTCGAAATGCCATGCTCAAAGTTGAGCAAATTTGACATGTATAAATAGAAAGATGTGTCGAGGTTTTGATGCGCCATTTTTTCTACGAATCTGATCTAGTCATTGAGAAAAACATTATCGAAAAACATCAATCTACAAATCTCGAAAAGCAAAAATGTTTTGATAGCTAATAATCAATCAGTTCGAATCCATCAAATCTATTTCATGTTTTTTATCATATAAAGGAGAAATGTGCCATGTATGCTTTCAATGTGACTGTAAGCTTTTGACTTTTGGTAAAATGTTTGCAAGTTTTGCCAGTTTTGAGAAAAACACCATTTTGAGTTTTTGAAAATCCAAAATCTGTATGAGAACGTTTATGAACAGGAGCTCATGATGTTGTAGCATCTATACAAAATCTACTACGTATTAAACAGGTGGATTTAATTTCCTATGACGTCAACAGCCTACAGTATGACAGGCTTACGTCCTTACATTCTCATATTTTAAAAAGTTTAAAGTTGGAGTTTATTTTTTTTTTCTAAATGAAGAGGGCTTAAAATTATGTACAGACATATTATTTATTATAGATCTATAGTTTTAATGTTTTGTAGTATTGCATAGTATATCTAAAATTCTCTACATTTTATCCAAACTTTGAAATGCGCCTGCTGCCCACCACCCACCACCCCTACCCCCATGTTTTTTTCTCTTTTAACTCTCTAAAGAAGGTTTTCAAAAATAAAAATCTTGAACGAAATTATGAATTACCTCTGGCAGAACCTTTCAAAAATAAAGTCTTCAACAAACCAGCACAATTATGATTTATCTGGTAGAGAGAAGAGCTTCTTTTAAAACCTCCCATTCAAAAGCAATCCAGCACAGTGACTTTTCACGAATCGATGAAAAATCTTGAAAGGTGAAAACAAATGACATATAAAGCAGGGCGGCCTATCACCGGCTGAAAGTAGAAATAAATCGATTTCCGTTATCAGCGTTTTACCACAACAAGCTGATTTCGCTTCATTGGCTTGGTTATTTTCCAAAGCATGCTTTCTGCAAAAGCACTTGTTGTTATCAGCAAGTCATCCCTAAGACCGATAAGGAGAACGTTTTGCTGGCAATGCATAGGAAATGACGAGTATTGGCGAGGGCTTTAATGAGCTGGTTTGCATTGGCAACGTCTCTAACGGCAATGTTGCTCTCAATGCCTGACTGATGGACACTACTGACTGGTCATCACTCTGTCTGATGGTCTGTTATACCCAACTTGTGGGATAATGCTTTTATAGATGGGGATTGATATCGGAGATTTCAGTGCAGCTCCTGGTTTTGTTTGTCTTGCACAGCTTAAAAGTTGTGAATTTTTCAGACGAATCAATCAATAGCGGTTACAAGGAAGTTTGATACAAAAGATATTTGAATTGTTTTTTATCATAGCCTCCTCCATTCATTTTTAATTTTGAGACTTTTAGTTGTGGGATGTAGTTTTAGCCGCCCCCCCATTCTTTCATATTTTTTGAGACTTTTGGTTGGCCCAATTGTGGTGTAGTTTTACATACGTTTAGTTGTGGTGGTGCTGGTTTTAGCCCACCCCCCCACATTCTTTCATTTGTTATCATTTAGCTGTGGTGGTGTAGTTTTTACGCTTAGTTGTGGTGGTGTAGTTTTAGACGTTTAGTTGTGGTGGTGTAGTTGTAGACGTTTAGTTGTGGTGGTAGTTTTAGACGTTTAGTTGTGGTGGTAGTTTTAGACGTTTAGTTGTGGTGGTGTAGTTTTAGACGTTTAGTTGTGGTGGTGTAGTTGTAGACGTTTAGTGGTGGTGTAGTTTTAGACTTTTAGTTGTGGTGATTGTAGTTTTAGACGTTTAGTTGTGGTGGTAGTTTAGACGTTTTAGTTGTGGTGGTGTAGTTTTAGACGTTTAGTTGTGGTGGTGTAGTTTTAGACATTTAGTTGTGGTGGTGTAGTTTTAGACGTTTAGTTGTGGGGGTGTAGTTTTAGACGTTTAGTTGTGGTGGTGTAGTTTTAAGACGTTTAGTTGTGGTGGTGTAGTTTTAGACGTTTAGTTGTGGTGGTGTAGTTTTGTACCACCCATTCGGATTTCCCCTATACTATGATAACTTGGACTTTGTTTACAGTTTGTACTGCAGATTAAGAAGCAGATGAATATATTTTTTATACGCAAAACATATGGAGTTACCCACCCATTCGGATTTCAACAGGAAACCGGTTATAACTGGAGACCGATTATAACAGAACACCGGTTATGACAGGAAACCGGTTATAACGGGAAACTGGTTATAACAGGAAAACCGGTTAAACAATGAAACCGGTTGTGATAGGAAACAGGTTATAACAAGGAACCGTTATAACATTATAGAGGAAAACGGTTACAGGAAACCGGTTATAACAGGAAACCGGTTATAACAGCACTGGTAATAACAGAAATTGGTTGTAACAGGAAACCGGTTATAACAGCACTGGTAATAACAGGAAATTGGTTGTAACAGGAAACCGGTTAGCAATATGACCATCGTCATCCATACTGTTTTTCTTCTGTCTCTTTGGCTTATCAAAAATAAACCTCTTACAACA
>JAXRKP010000805.1:50000-75000 GCA_037039925.1 Doris montereyensis | reverse complement strand
GGTTTCGGTAAAGGTATCATTATGACTAACTGGTCTTGGTTTCTAATTATGACTAACTGGTCTTGGTTTCGGTAAAAGGTATCCATTATGACAACTGGTGTTGGTTTTGGCAAAGGTATCCATTATGACTCTGGTGTTGGTTTCGGTAAAGGTATCTCTAACTGGTGTTGGTTTCAATAAAGTATCCAATAACGGTGTTGGTTTCAGGTCCCTATAACTAACTGGTGTGAGGTGGTTTCCCTGTAACACTGGTGTTGTTTCTTATCATTATAACTAACTGGTGTTGGTTTCGGTAAAGGTATCCATTATGACTAACTGGTGTTGGTTTCGGTAAAGTTATCCACTATAACTAACTGGTGTTGGTTTTAAAGGTATCCATAACTAACTGGTTTGGTTTCGGTTATCCTTATAACTAACTGGTGTTGGTTTCGGTAAAGGTATCCATTATGACTAACTGGTGTTAGTTTCGTTTCATTATGACTAACTGTAAAGGTATCCATTATGACTAACTGGTGTTGGTTTCGGTAAAGGTATCCATTATGACTATCTGGTGTTGGTTTCGGCAAAGGTATCCATTATGACTAACTGGTGTTGGTTTCGGCAAAGGTATCCATTATGACTAACTGGTGTTGGTTTCGGTAAAGGTATCCATTATGACTAACTGGTGTTGGTTTCGGTAAAGGTATCCATTATGACTAACTGGTGTTGGTTTCGGTAAAGGTATCCATTATGACTAACTGGTCTTGGTTTCGGTAAAGGTATCCATTATGACTAACTGGTGTTGGTTTCGGTAAAGGATATCCATTATGACTAACTGGTGTTGGTTTCGGTAAAGGTATCCATTATGACTAACTGGTGTTGGTTTCGGTAATTATGACTAACTGGTATATCCATTATGACTAACTGGTGTTGTTGGTTTCGGTAAAGGTATCCATTATGACTAACTGGTGTTGGTTTCGGCAAAGGTATCCATTATGACTAACTGGTGTTGGTTTCGGTAAAGGTATCCATTATGACTAACTGGTGTTAGTTTCGGTAAAGGTATCCATTATGACTAACTGGTGTTGGTTTCGGTAAAGGTATCCATTATGACCAACTGGTGTTGGTTTCGGTATTTCCGTTTGAGTACTTGGTTTGTGTACTTGGTTTGTGTATTTGAACAGTTGGCTGTTTTAGTCTTTTGCAAAGTTTAATGTACGCTTGTCTTGCTATGTGGGCTGTAGACACAGCTACCAGAATGCAAGATGTGGCGAAATATGACAATAACATAAATAAAGGGACAACTCCATTGTCACGTGTTTGTTCTGTCTTTATTAGTGGAGTTGTCACTTATTGTCATATTTCGCATTTGACTTCATTCCACTGTGGCTCCTTCGTATTATTCACAGCTATTTAGATAGTTCACATTGCCACATCTCTTTGTTGTTTACGTTATTTATCTTTTTAATTGCTAATAGATCTATAGTCATCTTCGTTGTCGCGTGATGCCTGGGGTAGTACTTAGATCTAGATTCTAGATTCTAGATAATTCTCGTTTGTTGTCTGAGGAGGGTTATACCTGAAACGTCACGTGTTTGTTCTGTCTTCATTAGTGGAGTTGTCACATGTTGTCATATTTCGCCGTATGTACGACAGTAACTTTCTCTTCCACTCCGGTAGAAAAGTGTTGATCTAGTATAATGGCGGTTTTGAACTGAGTTTCAAGTGGATGTCAACCACTAAAAGCCAAGAAAAAAACAGCTATAGCTAGCCTTGTGACGATCTAATCTATTTTTATCGGGAGTCACTCTGTTAACTGTGACTCCAGTCATTCATAGTAAAACATTTTGCTTTGAGGTAGGCTCTGTTTTTCTCATGATTTATTATCTAGAGTCTAGATTCGGATTGATTCCCCCCCACCCCGCATCCATGTTATTGGTGTAAAGCGTGGGAGCTGTTTGAGATCAATCAAAACTACTCAATAAGCTAAAGTTCAAGTTGGACATTTCATATTGTTTGCACATTCTACTCTTGGGTTTCCAATGGTTTTGTTCATATTTTTATTTACAGCTAGGCTTTGTATGTGGTTAATTATGGTAATTGTTACACCCCGTTCCGTTAAAAAAACAACAACATAAAAACATTCACAGCCAAAAGATTTTAAAAAAATGATATCATTTTCTCCATGTATTTTGTTTTAACTCTCACTTAAATTTCGCTATTTTCCACTGTCCCTTGTTACAACTTCCCTGAACCACCTTAATTTATTTTTGCTATTTTCCACTGTCCCTTGTTACAACTTCTGAACCACCTTAATTTATTTTGCTATTTTCCACTGTCCCTTGTTTCGACTTCTGAACCACCTTAATTTATTTCGCTATTTTCCACTGTCCTTGTTACAACTTCTGAACCACCTTGATTTATTTTGCTATTTTCCACCGTTTCTGAAACCACCTTAATTTATTTTGCCCCTGAAGGTAGTGTTGGTGGGATGCAAGTTCCATGTCTCTGGTTACAACTGCGGAACCACTCAACCCAAAGACTCAATTTATTTCGCTATTTTCCAGGTGTCTCTGGTTACAACTTCGGAACCACCTTAATTTATTTTGCTATTTTCCACTGTCCCTGGTTACACTTCTGAACCACCTTAATTTATTTTGCCCCTGAAGGTAGTGTTGGTGGGATGCAAGTGATAAAAACTTTACCAGGAAGGAACAAACTGAATAAATAGGGGGAGGGGCAGGAGAAGGGGGACTCGGTTGTCCAGAGGCAAGGTGTCGGCCTCTCAACCCAAAGATTCAAATCCCACCAACGGCAGTTGACATTTTTTCTCGAGTTTTTCAAGATAAAACCTCTCCCCCCCCCCTGGTCCAGGTAGGTAGATAGACACCTAGTCAGATCGAAATAGGTTTCAGACGATAAAAAGGAGGTCACGTGTGCATATCCCAACGCTCTGTGCACATCAAGGATCATTTGCTGTTTACAGGGAAGCCTGGGCACAATAACAAATCCTGACAAAATCCCTCGAGATCACCTTAGTTGTGGATGTGGGTACATCAAAATTAAAATCAAAATCTTTCAAAAGAAAAGATAGATATGAGGCAACCACATGCCTGGAGTTCAAAGAGTTTGACAGTCTGAGTCCAATCTTATTAAGTACAGTGAAAAACCTGGGAAATGACTCGGTAGTCCAGAGGCAAGGTGTCTGTCTCTCAACCAATAGGTAGTGGGTTCTCATTTTTTTAGAAATGAGGTCGACAGTAAAATCTACCCCCCCATCCTGGTCCTGGTAGTTGGGTGATGAAAAATGAGGTCTCGTGTACAGATAGAAATGAGGTCTCGTGTACAGATAGAAATGAGGTCTCGTGTACAGATAGAAATGAGGTCTCGTGTACAGATAGAAATGAGGTCTCGTGTACAGATAGAAATGAGGTCTCGTGTACAGATAGAAATGAGGTCTCGTGATACAGATAGAAATGAGGTCTCGTGTACAGATAGAAATGAGGTCTCGTGTACAGATAGAAATGAGGTCTCGTGTACAGATAGAAATGAGGTCTCGTGTACAGATAGAAATGAGGTCTCGTGTACAGATAGAAATGAGGTCTCGTGTACAGATAGAAATGAGGTCTCGTGTACAGATAGAAATGAGGTCTCGTGTACAGATAGAAATGAGGTCTCGTGTACAGATAGAAATGAGGTCTCGTGTACAGATAGAAATGAGGTCTCGTGTACAGATAGAAATGAGGTCTCGTGTACAGATAGAAATGAGGTCTCGTGTACAGATAGAAATGAGGTCTCGTGTACAGATAGAAATGAGGTCTCGTAGTCTCGTGTACAGATAGAAATGAGGTCTCGTGTACAGATAGAAATGAGGTCTCGTGTACAGATAGAAATGAGGTCTCGTGTACAGATAGAAATGAGGTCTCGTGTACAGATAGAAATGAGGTCTCGTGTACAGATAGAAATGAGGTCTCGTGTACAGATAGAAATGAGGTCTCGTGTACAGATAGAAATGAGGTCTCGTGTACAGATAGAAATGAGGTCTCGTGTACAGATAGAAATGAGGTCTCGTGTACAGATAGAAATGAGGTCTCGTGTACAGATAGAAATGAGGTCTCGTGTACAGATAGAAATGAGGTCTCGTGTACAGATAGAAATGAGGTCTCGTGTACAGATAGAAATGAGGTCTCGTGTACAGATAGAAATGAGGGTCTCGTGTACAGATAGAAATGAGGTCTCGTGTACAGATAGAAATGAGGTCTAGAAATGAGGTCGTGTACAGATAGAAATGAGGTCAGATAGAAATGAGGTCTCGTGTACAGATAGAAATGAGGTCTCGTGTACAGATAGAAATGAGGTCTCGTGTACAGATAGAAATGAGGTCTCGTGTACAGATAGAAATGAGTCTCGTGATAGAAATGAGGTCAGATAGAAATGAGGTCTCGTGTACAGATAGAAATGAGGTCTCGTGTACAGATAGAAATGAGGTCTCGTGTACAGATAGAAATGAGGTCTCGTGTACAGATAGAAATGAGGTCTCGTGTACAGATAGAAATGAGGTCTCGTGTACAGATAGAAATGAGGTCTCGTGTACAGATAGAAATGAGGTCTCGTGTACAGATAGAAATGAGGTCTCGTGTACAGATAGAAATAGAAATGAGGTCTCGTGTACAGATAGAAATGAGGTCTCGTGTACAGATAGAAATGAGGTCTCGTGTACAGATAGAAATGAGGTCTCGTGTACAGATAGAAATGAGGTCTCGTGTACAGATAGAAATGAGAGTCTCGTGTACAGATAGAAATGAGGTCTCGTGTACAGATAGAAATGAGGTCTCGTGTACAGATAGAAATGAGGTCTCGTGTACAGATAGAAATGAGGTCTCGTGTACAGATAGAAATGAGGTCTCGTGTACAGATAGAAATGAGGTGACAGATAAAAATGAGGTCTCGTGTACAGATAGAAATGAGGTCTCGTGTACAGATAGAAATGAGGTCTCGTGTACAGATAGAAATGAGGTCTCGTGTACAGATAGAAATGAGGTCTCGTGTACAGATAGAAATGAGGTCTCGTGTACAGATAGAAATGAGGTCTCGAGATAGAAATGAGGTCTCGTGTACAGATAAAAATGAGGTCTCGTGTACAGATAGAAATGAGGTCTCGTGTACAGATAAAAATGAGGTCTCGTGTACAGATAAAAATGAGGTCTCGTGATACTCGTGTACAGATAGAAATGAGGTCTCGTGATAGAAATGAGGTCTCGTGTACAGATAGAAATGAGGTCTCGTGTACAGATAGAAATGAGGTCTCGTGTACAGATAGAAATGAGGTCTCGTGTACAGATAAAAATGAGGTCTCTCGTGTACAGATAGAAATGAGGTCTCGTGTACAGATAGAAATGAGGTCTCGTGTACAGATAAAAATGAGGTCTCGTGTACAGATAAAAATGAGGTCTCGTGTACAGATAGAAATGAGGTCTCGTGTACAGATAAAAAGGTCTCGTGTAAATGAGGTCTCGTGTACAGATAAAAATGAAAGATAGAAATGAGTCTCGTGTACAGATAAAAATGAGGTCTCAAAATAAAAATGAGGTCTCGTGTACAGATAAAAATGAGGTCTCGTGTACAGATAGAAATGAGGTCTCGTGTACAGATAAAAATGAGGTCTCGTGTACAGATAAAAATGAGGTCTCGTGTACAGATAAAAATGAGGTCTCGTGTACAGATAAAAAACACTTTGTGCACGTTAAAGATTAAAAAATTCCTTGGCTGATTACAGGCAGTCGGAACAAAACAAATAAAATTCTTCCAAAAAAATGAGGTCCTCGAGATCAAATAAAACGGTGAAAAACTCAGATTTAGCCTCCCCAAAACAAATCCCCTCCTCTCCCACTTCCTCAAATGACCAAATGAAAAGAGGTCAAAGAGCATTTTGAGTATACTCCTAAAATAGACGATATCGAAAATGACCTCCAAAATTGCTGACAGTCTAAACCGAGATGAAGGAGAATTTAAACAAGCGTTCTAAACGAAGCGGAACTGCTTTATTAACGAGCGACAGTTAGGCATTTAGACCCAAGTGCTACAATACAAGCCAACTGGAAAGTATATGTAAGCTGCGTAAATGAAGCATGATTTATTGCGATTATAATGGAGTTGCAGGCAAACATCTGATTATGTTGACGTCAGATCCATCAGAAGATTAATAATAAATGGAGTCAATTCAGATATTTCCGATGTTTATGCGTTAGACTTTCTGTAGCATCCAGAGATTTATGTGCATGTATACGTTGAACAATAACGCATTTCGCCCATCCATTAACCAACATTGGTCGTGTCACACTTATGGCTTTTGAAACGAATCAACTCTGTCTTCATTTGTCTTGATTTACCAACTAGTGCCGCCATTAATAGATCTGCGCTACTAACGATGTCGGTAAATCTACTTAAAACGTCTTAGGTAGTATTAGTCGTTGAAATAATGATTTCTCTATGAATAGACATTGTGTCAACCATATGTACGATTTATTATGACATTAATGGAATTAAACATAAGAACATTAATACGAAGGAGCCACAGTGGAGTGAAGTCAAAGGCGAAATATGACAATAAGTGACAAAGTTGTCACTTATTGTCATATTTCGCACATAATAACATTACGATTTACATTTACGTATAAGGGTTGAAATCAGATTCATGAGATGATAATCCGATGATAAATAAATCATTTTGAAGATAATAATATGTTATTTAAAGCATATGAAAACTCGCACAAATTATGTTTTACCAGTTCATTCTAAGACAAAACAATTATAAACTAAACGAAAGCGTTCTCCCTGGCGTATAACAACCAGCCACGAGATAGCTATTGCGTCCAGCATCCAGTGTTGTGAACAAAGCAAACACTTACAAGATTGTGCCTACTAGAAATTTGCAAAGACTTACAAGATTGCGCCTACTAGAAATTTGCAAAGACTTACAAGATTGCGCCTACTATGAAATTTGCAAAGACTTACAAGATTGCGCCTACTATGAAATTTGCAAAGACTTACAAGATTGCGCCTACTAGAAATTTGCAAACACTTTTACAAGATTGCGCCTACTAGAAATTTGCAAACACTTACAAATTGCGCCTACTATGAAATTTGCAAAGACTTACAAGATTGCGCCTACTAGAAATTTGCAAAGACTTACAAAATTGCGCCTACTATGAAATTTGCAAACACTTACAAGATTGGTGCCTACTATGAAATTTGCAAAGACTTACAAGATTGCGCCTTGCGAAATTTGCAATGACTTACAAGATTGGTTTTAATTCCAATTTTCAATCGGTCTAAAAATGTAGCAAAATTATAAGTACGTTACTATAATTATGTGAGTAAATATTACAAGAATCCAACAGAAAAATGTCAAGATGGCATCTTATAGAATGCGGCTATCTTATAACAGGCATCTTATAACAGCCATCTTATAACAATTTATAACAGCCATCGTATAACAGCCATCTTATAACAATTTACCAACAGCCACTTATAGCAGCCATACTATAACAGCCATCTTATAGCAGCCATCGTATAACAGCCATCTTATAACAGCTATTTATAACAGGCATACAAGATTGCGCCTGCTATAACAATTTATAACAGACTTACAAGAGCGCCTCTTATAACATTTGGCTATCTTATACATTGTTTTAATTCCATCTTATAGCAGCCATCGTATAAAGTAACCAAAATTATAACAGCCATCTTTAATTAACAGGCATCTTCCATAGGAGCCATCGTATAACAGGCATCTTATAACAGCCATCTTATAACAGCCATCTTATAACAGGCATACAATGCACACCAAGATTGGAAGGGTGACACTGAGTTTTGATATGTTCGCAACTACGGAATAAATGTGGGTTTGTGTAGCAGTATGTTATTGTTTTGTTGTTATTGTTTTGTTGACCTGAAAGATCTATATCTAAATTTAAATGCAGAAGAACTAGATCTAGATCTAGATATATATAGATCTAGCTCTAAAGCTAGTCGATTCAAATTCAGTTTGATCAAAATTAAAAAAAAACATCCATATGATTATGATGAAATTGGTGGATCCATTACAACATATGAAGACTAGATCTATAATCTAGCTCTTGGTCTAACTACTAGATCTAGATATCTAACTTTAAATTTTCAATCAAGAGACAGCGTTGATCAAAATAAAAATGTAGTCCCCATGAACTCTTCATTTGACTTTCAATGTCAAGGTAACGGCTCAAGCAGAGTTGACGCTGAATCCTCCTTCTGAATCGTTTTGAAGCATCTTTTTGATGACCACACATTTTATTACTATAGTATGTGTGAGTCGCGCTTGGAGTGGGGGCATTGCGGAGTCGTCTCGCTATTGTTAACGGCACATCAAAAGAAGGCGCCGACTGTGCATTACCTGCTGCTATAAAATTTCAGTCGCCAATCGTTTACTTGCGGTGCTCTTGTGTAGTGTGTAGTGTGTTCATTCATTTCTGTGCAAAATGGATACCGAAACGTTGATGCAGGTAGTTGAAAAAAGAAAATTTCTTTATGACAAGACGGATGAAAATACAGCAACGGGAATTTTTCTTAATGCTGATTGGAGAAAAGTTGGAAACGCAGTTATGTATGTGCAACCTTTTCCAACAAACATTGAAATGTTAATGGTTTCATTTTTGATGTAACGGTTACATATTTCCTCATCTCTTAATATTTCAGCCATCAGGTAGTGGTATTCACGATATGTACTTCGCCTTTGATTAGTTCAATGCACCAATATCGACGTCGATTTTGTCGCCTTTTTTGTAACCTGTTTAACATTAACCACTGAAGAATAACTTCCTCATCCATCGTCTCCAGTTCAACTGACTAGATATGACGACTAAGAAAGCTGTTTTCCATTCTGTCTGTACAAGTCAACTAACTAGCTATGACGACTGAACGTTGTTTTCATTCTGTCTGTACAAGTCAACTAACTAGCTATGACGACTGAAAGCTGTTTTCATTCTGTCTGTACAAGTCAACTGACTAGCTATGACGACAGAAAGCTGCTTTCATTCTGTCTGTACAAGTCAACTTGACTAGCTGAAAACGACAGAAAACTGTTTTCATTCTGTCTGTACAAGTCAACTAACTAGCTATGACGACTGAAAGCTGTTTTCATTCTGTCTGTACAAGTCAACTGACTAGCTATGACGACTGAAAGTTGTTTTCATTCTGTCTGTACAAGTCAACTGACTAGCTATGACGACTGAAAACTGCTTTCATTCTGTTTGTACAAGTCAACTGACTAGCTATGACGACAGAAAGCTGTTTTCATTCTGTCTGTACAAGTCAACTGACTAGCTATGACGACTGAAAACTGTTTTCATTCTGTCTGTACAAGTCAACTGACTAGCTATGACGACTGAAAGCTGTTTTCATTCTGTCTGTACAAGTCAACTGACTAGCTATGACGACTGAAAACTGTTTCCATTCTGTCTGTACAAGTCAACTGACTAGCTATGACGACTGAAAGCTGCTTTCATTCTGTCTGTACAAGTCAACTGACTAGCTATGACGACTGAAAGCTGTTTTCATTCTGTCTGTACAAGTCAACTGACTAGCTATGACGACTGAAAGCTGTTTCCATTCTGTCTGTACAAGTCAACTGATTGAACGACTGCTGTTTTCATTCTGTCTGTACAAGTCAACTGATTAGCTATGACGACTGAAAGCTGTTTTCATTCTGTTCTGTACCAGTCAACTAACTAGATATGACGACTGAAAGCTGTTTTCATTCTGTCTGTACAAGTCAACTGATTAGATATGACAACTGAAAACTGCTTTCATTCTGTCTGTACCAGTCAACTGACTAGCTGTGACGACTGAAAACTGCTTTCATTCTGTCTGTACAAGTCCAACTGACTAGCTATGACGACTGAAAACTGCTTTCATTCTGTCTGTACCAGTCAACTGACTAGATATGACAACTGAAAACTGCTTCCACCCTGTTTGTACCAGTCAACTGTTTTCATTCCTGTTTCACTCTGTACTAGTCAACTGATTAGATATGACAAATGAAAACTGCTTCCATTCTGTTTGTACCAGTCAACACTAGATATGACAACTGCTTTCCTCTGTTTGTACCAGTCAACTGTCTAGATATGACAAATGAAAACTGCTTCCCCCTGTTTGTACCAGTCAACTGATTAGATATGACAAATGAAAACTGCTTCCACCCTGTTTGTACCAGTCAACTGACTAGATATGACAACTGAAAACTGCTTTCACTCTGTTTGTACCAGTCAACTGACTAGATTTGACAACTGAAAACTGCTTTCACTCTGTTTGTACCAGTCAACTGACTAGATTTGATGACTGAAAACTGCTTTCACTCTGTCTGTACCAGTCAACTGATTAGATATGACAAATGAAAACTGCTTTCCTCTGTTTGTACCAGTCAACTGTCTAGATATGACAAATGAAAACTGCTTCCATTCTGTTTGTACCAGTCAACTGACTAGATATGACAACTGAAAACTGCTTCCACTCTGTTTGTACCAGTCAACTGTCTAGATTTGACAAATGAAAACTGCTTCCATTCTGTTTGTACCAGTCAACTGAACGACTGAAAACTTCCACCTGTTGCCAGTCAACTGTCTAGATATGACAAATGAAAACTGCTTTCACTCTGTTTGTACCAGTCAACTGTCTAGATATGACAAATGAAACCGCTTTCACTCTGTTTGTACCGGTCTGTCTAGATATGACAAATGAAAACTGCTTTCACTCTGTCTGTACCGGTCAACTGACTAGATTTGATGACAGAAAACTGCTTTCCTCTGTCTGTACCAGTCAACTGATCTGACGACTGAAAACTGACTCTGTACCAGTAAACTGACTAGATATGACGACTGAAACTGCTTTCACTCTGTCTGTACCAGTAAACTGACTAGATATGACGACTGAAAACTACTTTCACTCTGTCTGTACAAGTCGTCACGGTTTCATTGCGTAACGGGTCATCAAAAAGGTGAGGAAAATGACAGCAAAGCGCTCCCACTCTGTTTGAGCTTTAGGCATCAATAACTATGCAAATAAAGCATATGTGACGTCATGGCATCATTTTATGGAGACGTATCGACTACTCGTGTTTCAAGTAGAGCGCAATGTCGACAAGGAGCCGGAAGGTGATGATATAATTACGATTATAGCATGTGAGTGGGGGAAAAAACAATGAACTCGTTTAGGTTGTGTAAGGCTCTCACAAGTTCGTGTCCAGCTAACCTCGTTTATCATTTTCCATTTAAGCTTTATAATCAGATATAATTATGATTGAAACGTCATTTCTTCTGAGTTCTTTTAGGAAGAGAAGAGAGAGAGAGAGAGAGAGAGAGAGAGAGAGAGAGAGAGAGAGAGAGAGAGAGAGAGAGAGAGAGAGAGAGAGAGAGAGAGAACGAGAGAGAGAGAGAGAGAGAGAGAGAGAGAGAGAGAGAGAGAGAGAGAGAGAGAGAGAGAGAGAGAGAGAGAGAGAGAGAGAGAGAGAGAGAGAGAGAGAGAGAGAGAGAGAGAGAGAGCAGAGAGAGAGAGAGAGAGAGAGAG
The DNA here is from genome assembly GCA_037039925.1 of Doris montereyensis. Taxonomy (NCBI): domain Eukaryota; kingdom Metazoa; phylum Mollusca; class Gastropoda; order Nudibranchia; family Dorididae; genus Doris; species Doris montereyensis. Next base: position 63,423 of record JAXRKP010000805.1, on the reverse strand, counting down.
AGAGAGAGAGAGAGAGAGAGAGAGAGAGAGAGAGAGAGAGAGAGAGAGAGAGAGAGAGAGAGAGAGAGAGAGAGAGAGAAAGATAAACAGATATACAGACAGACAGAGACAGGCAGGGGGAGAACATAGAGACAGACGTCTAGACAGAGATATATAATGTTTATGAATCATACTGTACTGTGGCGTATTATGTAAAACACGTCCAGGTCGATAGCAGATACGGATCGATTTCCCAATTTTTGGTTTTTCTTTTGTGAGCTCAAAACGGGCCTTGAAGGACGGATCAAGCAAATCGACGATGTCTGACAGCTTAACTGTCAGTGGTTTTGGATGCAGCCGTGGCAATAATTGTTTCAATTACAATGATGTTAATTAATCGGAAGGATTGTGAGCTTTGCTCCGGTATCGTATACAGCCGAGACTGCATAGGATGCAGTGTTCATCGAGGCCTTACGTGCTATAACCTAGATCTATCATATTTATTTACCAAGTGTCTTTGCTTTGACTGTAATAGCTCCCATAACGATTGCATATCAAGAAGAGGTTGAAGTAGTGCCACTCCTAATAATTTTATGGATAATATTTCGCCCCTCACCTGTTTAAAGTGGAGGCGATCGATTTTGATGACTTGGGTCATTCAAGACCAGCCTACAAAAGGCAACATAATATTGTTTTCTGTCAGGGTTAACTCCCTTAGTCTTTGGTCGGCCAAGACCCGCCTGCAAGGCAGCAGGAAACTCGTGGAGGGCAGGATCATCTACTCCCCGTATAGGTGCTTACCTGTTCACTGCCCAGATATACAAGTTTTCTGAGGAAAGAAGTGGTCAATTTCAAAGCAGTACTGGTCAGTTGAGACTGGTCCAAACCACATACACCTGATATCACATGAAAGGGAATTTTACTTAGACTATTGTGAATAAATAATGGAGCGTAGCTAAGTGTGGGGAAGGGTGGGGGGGGGGTTCACTTACAACACATCATGAAATGAAATTGTAAGACCATTAAATTGATTTTGTTTTTTCTTGTTAATTTTTGGCTGATGTCATTTTGCCTTTTCAAAATTGTAGCGAATAACAATATAGTCTAAGTTTATCGCTGAACAAATTTACGTTCAAATGCCTTGCATATGGAAACATATGTTTCCCCCCGTTACAGTTTTTAGTTGTCATCACAGCGTTCAACGTAATAAATATTGGTATCAAACAAACCTTTTCTGCATGTAGTTTTATATCATTATTGTGGCTCTGTTTAACTTATTCGCAGTCACAAGTGCATAATTTGTTTCTTTTATTAAGACATATGGACCGTATATGTCTTTAACACTATGTACAATTTGTCAGCACCAAAACTGAAGAATAGGCCAAGGATCGTGTTATAAAGATAATGTAAATACACCTACAGCTCCACTTCTAGCGAGATAAACAGCACCACCTGACCCACTGGCCACCACTACACCATGTCTGTGCAGAGAAATTTGATTCTGCTGGAGGTTGGGGATTTAATTATCGACAAATCTGGCATTCTCAAAACCGTCACAGTTAGTAGTTTTCCATTCTCAAAACCGTCACAGTTAGTAGTTTCCATTATCAAAACCGTCACAGTTAGTAGTTTCCATTCTCAAAACCGTCACAGTTAGTAGTTTCCATTCTCAAAACCGTCACAGTTAGTAGTTTCATTCTCAAAACCGTCACAGTTAGTAGTTTCCATTCTTAAAACCGTCACAGTTAGTAGTTTTCCATTCTCAAAACCGTCTCAAAAGTTTCCATTCTTAAAACGTTACAGTTAGTAGTTTCCATTCTTAAAACGCGTTACAGTTAGTAGTTTCCATTCTCAAAACCGTCACAGTTAGTAGTTTCCATTCTTAAAACGCGTTACAGTTAGTAGTTTCCATTCTTAAACGCGTTACAGTTAGTAGTTTCCATTCTTAAAACGCGTTACAGTTAGTAGTTTCCATTCTCAAAACGTGTCACAGTTAGTAGTTTCCATTCTTAAAACGCGTTACAAAGTTAGTAGTTTCCATTCTTAAAACGTTGTTACAGTTAGTAGTTTCCATTATCAAAACTGTCACAGTTAGTAGTTTCCATTCTCAAAACCATCACAGTTAGTAGTTTCCATTCTTAAAACGCGTTACAGTTAGTAGTTTCCATTCCCAAAACGTGTCACAGTTAGTAGTTTCCATTCTCAAAACGTGTCACAGTTAGTAGTTTCCATTATCAAAACCGTCACAGTTAGTAGTTTCCATTATCAAAACCGTCACAGTTAGTAGTTTCCATTCTCAAAAACGCGTTACAGTTAGTAGTTTTCCATTCTCCAAAACGCGTTACAGTTAGTAGTTTCCATTCTCAAAACCGTCACAATTAGTAGTTTCCATTCTGAAAATGCGTCACAGTTAGTAGTTTCCATTCTCAAAACTGTCACAATTAGTAGTTTCCATTCTCAAAACCGTCACAGTTATTAGTTTCCATTCTCAAAAATCGTCACAGTTAGTAGTTTCCATTCTCAAAAACCGTCACAGTTAGTAGTTTCCATTCTCAAAACCGTCACAGTTAGTAGTTTCATTCTCAAAACCGTCACAGTTAGTAGTTTCCATTCTCAAACGCGTTACAGTTAGTAGTTTCCATTCTGAAAATGCGTCACAGTTAGTAGTTTCCATTCTTAAACCGTCACAGTTAGTAGTTTCCATTCTTAAAACATATCACAGTTAGTAGTTTCATTCTCAAAACGCGTTACAGTTAGTAGTTTCCATTCTCAAAACGCGTTACAGTTAGTAGTTTCCATTCTGAAAATGCGTCACAGTTAGTAGTTTCCATTCTGAAAATGCGTCACAGTTAGTAGTTTCCATTCTCAAAACCATTACAGTTAGTAGTTTCCATTCTCAAAACCGTCACAGTTAGTAGTTCCATTCTCAAAACCATTACAGTTAGTAGTTTCCATTCTCAAAACCATTACAGTTAGTAGTTTCCATTCTCCAAAACCATTACAGTTAGTAGTTTCCATTCTCAAAACCATTACAGTTAGTATTTTCCATTCTCAAACCGTCACAGTTAGTAGTTTCCATTCTCAAAAACCGTCACAGTTAGTAGTTCCATTCTCAAAACCGTCACAGTTAGTAGTTTCCATTCTCAAAACCGTCACAGTTAGTAGTTTCCATTCTCAAAACCGTCACAGTTAGTAGTTTCCATTCTCAAAACCGTCACAGTTAGTAGTTTCCATTCTCAAAACCGTCACAGTTAAGTAGTTTCCATTCTCAAAACCGTCACAGTTAGTAGTTTCATTCTCAAAACCGTCACAGTTAGTAGTTTCCATTCTCAAAACGTTACAGTTAGTAGTTTCCATTCTCAAAACCGTCACAGTTAGTAGTTTCCATTCTCAAAACCGTCACAGTTGGTAGTTTCCATTCACCAAAACCATCACAGTTAAATTAGTTTCCATTCTCAAAACCGTCACAGTTAGTAGTTTCCATTCTCAAAACCGTCACAGTTAGTAGTTCCATTCTCAAAACCGTCACAGTTAGTAGTTTCCATTCTCAAAACACGTCACAGTTACTAGTTTCCATTCTCAAAACCGTCACAGTTAATAGTTTCCATTCTCAAAACCGTCACAGTTAGTAGTTCCATTCTCAAAACCGTCACAGTTAGTAGTTTCCATTATCAAAACCGTCACAGTTAGTAGTTTCCATTCTCAAAACCGTCACAGTTAGTAGTTTCCATTCTCAAAACCGTCACAGTTAGTAGTTTTCCATTCTCAAAACCGTCACAGTTAGTAGTTTCCATTCTCAAAACCGTCACAGTTAGTAGTTTCCATTCTCAAACCGTCACAGTTAGTAGTTTCCATTCTCAAAACACGTCACAGTTACTAGTTTCCATTCTCAAAACCGTCACAGTTAATAGTTTCCATTCTCAAAACCGTCACAGTTAGTAGTTTCCATTCTCAAAACCGTCACAGTTAGTAGTTTCCATTCTCAAACCGTCACAGTTAGTAGTTTCATTATCAAACCGTCACAGTTAGTAGTTTCCATTCTCAAAACCGTCACAGTTAGTAGTTTCCATTCTCAAAACCGTCACAGTTAGTAGTTTCCATTCTCCAAAACCGTCACAGTTAGTAGTTTCCATTCTCAAAACACGTCACAGTTACTAGTTTCCATTCTCAAAACCGTCACAGTTAATAGTTTCCATTCTCAAAACCGTCACAGTTAGTAGTTTCCATTCTCAAAACCGTCACAGTTAGTAGTTTCCATTCTCAAACCGTCACAGTTAGTAGTTTCCATTATCAAAACCGTCACAGTTAGTAGTTTCCATTATCAAAACCGTCACAGTTAGTAGTTTCCATTCTCAAAACCGTCACAGTTAGTAGTTTCCATTCTCAAAACCGTCACAGTTAGTAGTTTCCATTCTCAAAACCGTCACAGTTAGTAGTTTTCCATTCTCAAAACCGTCACAGTTAGTAGTTTCCATTCTCAAAACGCGTTACAGTTCGTGGTTTTCTGAACAGATGTTAACGATGTCCGAACACGCCAGCTGTAAATGAATCCTAATGATGTAAAGGCATGCAATGGGTCAAGTTACAACATTAGGTCTGGCGCGTGCCCAAGGTCGAGCAAACCAAGTTCAGGGAATATTTTCCAACGGTTTTTTAGGCCAATTTAGTGTTCGGCTATCCATCAAGCTGTGAATGTATACTATGTATATTTTCTTAAACCTTTCAATTTCATCTACATCGTTCTGACGGTACGTGGGCTTTTGCTGATTTTAATTGAACTCTCAGTGAACATGCATCAATCATGTTATTAACAATATATAAAGATAAGGATAAAGATAAACAGTCCGTATCCCAACACAGTTGCAGGCTCACCGACTGTAATCATTTATTTTCCAGCAGATCATTTCATTCCAAAGTCTTTTTCAATTACCTGGGTAGCATACAGTACACCAACTTGCTAGATTTTTCGTACTAACACTGACAAGATATTTCTCTACCTATAGCTTGGAACTCATTCACACCTGACTCAAGTGAGGAAAGAAGAGTGAGGTATCTTGGGGTTTGAACCAGTGTCATCGTGATTGCAAGCTCACAACACTACGGTTTCGCGACAACGCCTCCAAGCGTACGTAGGAACTACGCAAGTCTGTTCTCTGCTTTAAACGATGGCCTTGAATTCTTTAGCTGTCTATCACCTATTTTCCGAAATGTGCAATTCTAATCTTTGCTTTAAACGATGGCCTTGAATTCTTTAGCTGTCTATCACCTATTTTCGAAATGTGCAATTCTAATCTTTTGCTTTAAACGATGGCCTTGAATTCTTTAGCGTCTATCACCTATTTTCGAAATGTGCACTTCTAATCTTTTGCTTTAAACGATGGCCTTGAATTTTTTAGATGTCTATCATCTATTTTCGAAATGTGCAATTCTAATCTTTTGCTTTAAACAATGGCCTTGAATTCTTTAGCTGTCTATCACCTATTTTCGAAATGTGCAATTCTAATCTTTTGCTTTAAACGATGGCCTTGAATTCTTTAGCTGTCTATCATCTATTTTCGAAATGTTTTTAATTCTAATCCTTTGCTTTAAACGATGACCTTGAATTCTTTAGCTGTCTATCATCTATTTTCGAAATGTGCAATTCTAATCTTTTGCTTTAAACGATGGCCTTGAATTCTTTAATGTCTGTCACCTATTTTCGAAATGTGCAATTCTAATCTTTTGCTTTAAACAATGGCCTTGAATTCTTTAGCTGTCTATCACCTATTTTCGAAATGTGCAATTCTAATCTTTTGCTTTAAACGATGGCCTTGAATTCTTTAGATGTCTATCACCTATTTTCGAAATGTGCAATTCTAATCTTTTTGCTTTAAACGATGGCCTTGAATTCTTTAGCTGTCTATCACCTATTTTCGAAATGTTAATTCTAATCTTTTTGCTTTAAAACGATGACCTTGAATTCTTTAGCTGTCTATCACCTATTTTCGAAATGTGCAATTCTAATCTTTTGCTTTAAACGATGGCCTTGAATTCTTTAGCTGTCTATCACCTATTTTCGAAATGTGCAATTCTAATCTTTTGCTTTAAACGATGGCCTTGAATTCTTTAGCTGTCTATCACCTATTTTCGAAATGTGCAATTCTAATCTTTTGCTTTAAACGATGGCCTTGAAATATTTAGCTGTCTATCACCTATTTTCGAAATGTGCAATTCTAATCTTTTGCTTTAAACGATGGCCTTGAATTCTTTAGCTGTCTATCACCTATTTTCGAAATGTGTACCTTAATCTTTTGCTTTAAACAATGACCTTGAATTCTTTAGCTGTCTATCATCTATTTTCGAAATGTGCAATTCTAATCTTTTGCTTTAAACGATGGCCTAATTCTTTAGCTGTCTATCACCTATTTTCGAAATGTGCAATTCTAATCTTTTGCTTTAAACAATGGCCTTGAATTCTTTAGCTGTCTATCACCTATTTTCGAAATGTGCAATTCTAATCTTTTGCTTTAAACAATGGCCTTAAATTCTTTAGCTGTCTATCACCTTTTTTTCTGCATCGGGGTAGACACAACAGCATGTGCTGTTCAATATAAGATTAAGATAAAAAAAAACATCGTTATCATTAGAGAAGTTGTACCATGGTGCAAATACAAAACACATTCACACTTACACATACGCACACTTACACACGCACAGATTATGTTGCGTACACATACATATTTGTATAAATCATCAATTACATAGTAACATTTATATTACGATACATTTCCATTACATAATACAGAGAATATAATTCACGGCAGATGACTAGATACATCGATACATAGAGAACATATGAATAAATCCGTTTGGATTTTTGTCATCGTGATAAGATTGGACAAGCGACAAAAGAGAAGTAGAAATAATTTGGTTTAAGCACAGTTGGATTATTTCTTTGTAATTTAACAGCTTTACCATTGATCTCGATAATTCGTTTTCTTTTGAAGCACATTGTACTTGGCAATGCAGTGACATAATATTTATCAGTCAAGGTCATTATATTTATCAGTCAAGGTCATATTATTTATCAGTCAAGGTCATAATATTTATCAGTCAAAGTCATAACATTTATCAGTCAAGGTCATAATATTTATCAGTCAAGGTCATAACATGTATGAGTCAAGGTCATACTAGTTATCAGTCAAAAGGTCATAACATTTATCAGTCGTCAAAATATTTATCAGTCAAGGTCATAATATTTATCAGTCAAGGTCATACTATTTATCAGTCAATGTCATAATACAACAATCAGAAGAATGAGTTAAAATGTTGGAAACTGAACATCTTGTGTTCACTCTAGTATACACATTATATTTCGTTGTATACAACTGCGCAATAACCATGCCATGTTTTTTTAATATGAAAACAATGCACTGATAGCTTATACTGCAGAAATGTGTAAATAGAAAATTGCCTTAGAAGGGCATCAAGGCCTCCAGTATGAATTGTCAGTTGCAAATAATGCGTTATTGGCCTTGGCATAAAACTTCAATTATACTGATACCGTCAAAGGAAAGCATTGCTATCAATCTAGTACAGAACGTTACATTGAAATGTTATAACATATTATACTAAATCATGGAATTAGAAGTAAGATAAGTGCATGAATTATTTAAGTTCATTTAACACGCGTACTTCAAGGGGCCACCAGATGTCAGCTTTTAAAGATCCGTTTGTACAAGAGTTGGCCATAGTGAGCATGATAGTCCCTTCAAGACTGCTTTCAGATCTTGCAAATGTTGAAACTTCGATTTGTGGATTCTCAAAAGTTCCATGTGAATTTGCGAGGTGTGTTTGGTATTTCTCGTGTCAAATGCTGTGTCACTGGTTTTCAGTTGAAGTTATCACCGATGTTGAGGTTGTACTGAATAGTCGTTTCATGTCATCCAAATGTTGTTGAGGTTGTACTAAATGGTCGTTTCATGTCATTCAAATGTTGTTGAGGTTGTACTGAATAGTCGTTTCATGTCATCCAAATGTTGAGGTTGTACTAAATAGTCGTTTCATGTCATCCAAATGTTGAGGTTGTACTGAATAGTCGTTTCATGTCATCCAAATGTTGAGATTGTACTGAATAGTCGTTTCATGTCATCCAAATGTTGAGGTTGTACTGAATAGTCGTTTCATGTCATCCAAATGTTGAGGTTGTACCGAATAGTCGTTTGATGTCATCCAAATGTTGAGGTTGTACTGAATAGTCGTTTCATGTCATCCAAATGTTGAGGTTGTACTGAATAGTCGTTTCATGTCATCCAAATGTTGAGGTTGTACTGAATAGTCGTTTCATGTCATCCAAATGTTGAGGTTGTACTAAATAGTCGTTTCATGTCATCCAAATGTTAACATTTCTCATACGGTGGCGGTCAGGTCGCCAGCTATCCTTCCAGGTCTGAAGCTGTCAAACGGCCTAATAATATATACATGAATATCGTGAGTTAAAGGCAATCCTGTCCTGTTTCCAGTTTGGCTCTCTTTCATATCATAGACATTGGTGTCTTGTATTCGAGGGGTTTTTAACATTTCCATTTTAAGGAGAAGCATACACGTCTCAATGGCACTTTTTGGTTTGGAAATCTTTTTTTCTTCTATGGCCACAAACTCACATTTAGCAAGAGAACAAACGTTCGTGAGCTCATCTCCCAGAACTTGCTTTTGCTTTGACTTCAATCATTTTGAAATATTTTAAAAAAATAATGAAGGAAAATCAGTAAGCGGGCCATTAGGTCAATCGCAGTTTGCCACAAATCAAAAAGTGACACGGATGACGCGGTTCTCTCGCTATATTTCAACACTCTGACATCTCTAAGTCATACATGAGATTCATGTTTGAGGACTTCTCTTCCGCTTTTGATACCATCGAACCAAACGTCCTGGTGAATCAATCAAAAACCCTCAATGTAATACCTGAAATGATGATGTCGCTATTTAATTTCCTGTCATGTCCACAATAGCTTTAACTAAATAATTGCACATTAAATTGTTTCATTTTAAATACGGGAACCCCCCCCCCGCTCCCCTTCTCCCAAGGCTGTGTCCTTGGTCCTTTATTGCAATCGATTATAGAAGGGAATATAAATTTGTCCGCCTTTTAAAGTTTGCTGACGATAATGTTGTTATTGGTGAAATTGGACGGGCAACTGACGACTATATTTTATGTACAGACAATTTTGTGAAATTGGACTGGCACCGGACGGCTATATTTTATGTATAGACAATTTTGTGAAATTGGACTGTCAAATGACGTCTATCTTTTATGTATAGACAATTTTGTGAATTGGACTGTCAAATGACGTCTATCTTTCATGTATAGACAATTTTGTGAATTGGACTGTCAAATGACGTCTATCTTTCATGTATAGACAATTTTGTGAATTGGACTGTCAAATGACGTCTATCTTTCATGTATAGACAATTTTGTGAATTGGACTGTCAAATGACGTCTATCTTTCATGTATAGACAATTTTGTGAAATTGGACTGTCAAATGACGGCTATATTTCATGTATAGACAATTTTGTGAAATTGGACGGGCAACTGACGGCTATATTTTATGTATAGATAATTTTGTGAATTGGACTGTCAAATGACGTCTATCTTTCATGTATAGACAATTTTGTGAATTGGACTGTCAAATGACGTCTATCTTTCATGTATAGACAATTTTGTGAATTGGACTGTCAAATGACGTCTATCTTTCATGTATAGACAATTTTGTGAATTGGACTGTCAAAATGACGTCTATCTTTCATGTATATAGACAATTTTGTGAAATTGGACTGGCAAATGACGTCTATATTTCATGTATAGACAATTTTGTAAATTGGACTGGCAAATGACGTCTATCTTTTATGTATAGACAATTTTGTAAATTGGACTGTCAAATGACGTCTATCTTTCATGTATAGACAATTTTGTAAATTGGACTGTCAAATGACGTCTATCTTTCATGTATAGACAATTTTGTAAATTGGACTGGCAAATGAAAACTATCTTTCATGTATAGACAATTTTGTAAATTGGACTAGCAAATGACGACTCTCTTTCATGCATAGACAATTTTGTAAATTGGTGTGAAGACAAGTTTCTGATTTTAAACGTGGAAAAAACAAAAGAAACGTATATTGATTTTAGTTGTGTAAAACCACCACACGTACCACTCAATATAAACAATACCAATATTGGAATTGTACATACGTTCAAATACCTCGGTATTACGATTTAGGATATGCTCACTTTCAATAAATATGTCAAAGAAGTTTACAAAAAATGTAAGAAAAGACTTTTTTTTTCTTGAGAAACTGAAAGAATTCAAAACAAATGAAAAATGAATGTGTGTCCTTTATGATAGCATCATAGAGAGCTATAACATCTCATGTTAGGGAGGCAACATAACAAAGAAGGACTCAGGAAAAATTGACAGAGTGATTAGAAAAGCCATGAAGATTAATAATAGTGAACGTTCACTGTTTCACCACATTCACTCAATAAAAAGGCCTGTTAAAAGTTGACAACATCCTTGAACACACAATACACCCATTACACCATCGATACAACATATCAAGTCACAGTGGTCGATTTCTCTCATACAAATGTCGAACTGAAAGATTACATAATTCATTTGTCCCTCACTCAAACATATTTAAACAAGCAAATACCCCAAGAGCTTCATATCGTACATGTAAAATGGCAATATGGTACCATGTGGGCTCTATTACTATCATCGTCGTCACTACCAACATCATCATTATCACCAGCACCATCATCATCATCACCAACATCATCATCACCATTACCACCATTATCATCACCATCACCACCACCATCATCATCATCATCATCATCATCATCACCACAATCATCATCCTCATCATCATAATCATCACTATCATCATTACCATGACAATTACCAAACACCATCGTTGTAAATGCATCCTCATCTCATCAAAGCCATAATGATCACATTTATGATTACCATCGTTGTTGTTACTTTCATGGTTATATTCATCCATGATAATTGTGTTACGTTAATAATTACTCGTAATGTGCAATTAAATAATTGGTAGTTTTTGTAGTTAATAATTATTTTACGTTGCATGTACTCACTGTAACAAACCTTGTTTTCCCTTTGTGGATAATGAGATGAATTATGTTTAACTCAAAACATAAATGTGACAAGATAGAACAGAGCTTGCGATATATCGGGCGAACCAATTAAAAAACATCCACGGCTTTGAAGAATTATAGCTCTAAAGGTGTTTGCCGGGATTCTAATGTGTTTTACCATGATAATAGAAGAAAATAATCTGTATTCAGCTTGAATATGAAATGAAAAAAAACCTTTCTTATAAGTGAATTCAAATATTGCAATATCACGTTTCATGAAAACATTCTTATAAGAGATTCAAACATTGCAATGTCAAGTTTTCGCTGCTGTCCCCGCGGAAAATCGCCAACGCAAATTGCAACACGCAGCCGTACATTTTAACTTTTTTGCGCTGAGTCAGGACACAATTAAACACCAATTTTCACAAACGTATTTTAAGATTGAATTTGAAATAATTGTGTGTCCCCTCTGGGAAAAGTTCGGAAGTCACCAGAAGCCTACCGAGACAAAGCGTTCCAACGTGAAGAATCGATTTCCTCCCCCAAAAAAGTGGTCATTTTTTATTTCATTAAATAAACCCTTTATTTTTCACGTCACAAATGTTGTTTTTTTTTTGTTATTCTATCTGTAAATGTAGATTTTGACGCATTTTTTACATCCCTTCTGCTATAATTGTACATTTGCTCATAGACGCTTATATTTTGTTCTAAATCAAGATCTAGATATGGAATTTAAATCTAGATCTACATTTAGATCCACGTCTAGATTTAATAGATTTTGACTAAATTTGTAACGTCAAATTAAAAATGATATTTAAAAAAAACAAGAAATAAAATAAAAAAACACAGCTGTGCATGATATTGCTATCAAACTGTTAACAGAGGTTAAAGAAATGTTACACTAAGCATAAAAACCAATCGTTTTAACATTGGAAGAGCTGACATTTATGCACAAGAGTACGGCATCAAAATTTAAGGCCATAGCATGTGATGGTATAGTCAAAAAACTGTAGATCTATATTAGTTATAGATAGATTTAAATCTATATTTAGGTGTAGTTAGATTTAAATCTATATTTAGGTACAGTTAGATTTAAATCTATATTTAGGTGTAGATAGATTTAAATCTATATTTAGGTGTAGATAGATTTAAATCTATATTTAGGTGTAGATAGATTTAAATCTATATTTAGGTGTAGATAGATTTAAATCTAGATTTAGGTGTAGATAGATTTAAATCTATATTTAGGTGTAGTTAGATTTGAATCTATATTTAGGTGTAGATAGATTTAAATCTATATTTAGGTGTAGTTAGATTTGAATCTATATTTAGGTGTAGATAGATTTAAATCTATATTTAGAATAATAAATAAATTTAAACCTAGATTTAGGTGTAGATAGGTTTAAATCTATATTTAGGTGTAGATAGATTTAAATCTATATTTAGGTGTAGATAGATTTAAATCTATATTTAGGTGTAGATAGATGTAAATCTAGATTTAGTTGTAAATAGATTTAAATCTATAATTAGGTGTAGATAGATTTAAAACTAGATCTAATGCACTCAATATTTTAACCGAGATGTAATGAAACTAGATTAGGAAATTCGAACCTAGATACAAGTAGATCAAGAACTTCATTAGATTCCTAATTCCACATAAAGATTGCTAAAATCTAAGCCCCGTGAATAGAGGAGATGAGAAACTTTGATAAACGTGTTCCATTTGTAGATAAGGGTTTTACTTTTTATTTTTTGTATTGTGCATGTCATATAATTTTGGAACCTTCTACAGTGGACTGACCATTGTATTAACTAAAGTACATTGCCTAATCATGGAGGAAAATTCAAATCGTCTTCGCTGTCGCTATGCTGTTGTCTAGTAAATAACATGGCTGACACGTGAGCACAACAAGAGAGGTCTCGAAAGTTTGGGACCAAAAGGTTGATTTTCTGTTCTTTGCATATTCGGGTAAACGATCATTTATCTACAAGTTCATGGCAGACAAATGTCCATATGACATATACATTTGTTTTTACAAAATATTTTGTAGACGAGGGTAGGTAAATATTACCCTAACACTGACTGAGGAGATGGCAGTTAAAACCCGTATATTGGCGGTTAATCGCTACATGTGGCAACACCGAGGTGACCTGATTTCTGCCGACGCCGATCGTCGCTTCGGCCCATCGTTGTGTGAAATAAGAGGCGTTGCGCGTCAGTGTGCTGTATGTAAACACGCGCACAAGCATAGGATATAGAGGAAAAAACCAAAAAACTGGTCATTTCGACGTCTGTTTTCCCA
>JAXRKP010000805.1:22500-37500 GCA_037039925.1 Doris montereyensis | reverse complement strand
CATGTGTTATATTCCCTTGGAAACAACATGAAATACATATACCATATTTACTATTCCCTTGGAAACAACATGAAATGCAGAGACCGTGTTTTATACTTCATTGGCAACGACATGAAATGCGGATACCATGTTTTATATTCCCTTGGAAACAACATGAAATGCAGATACCGTGTTTTATATTCCATTGGAAACAACGTAAAATGCAGATACGATGTTTTATATTCCATGTGAAACAACATTAAATGCAGATACCATGTTTTATATTCCATTGGAAACAACATAAAATGCAGATACGATGTTTAATATTGCATGTGAAACAACATGAAATGCATATACCATGTTTTATATTCCATAGGAAATAACATTAAATGCAAATACCATGTTTTATACTCTGTTGGAAACAACATGAAATGCAGATACCATGTTTTATATTCCTTTGGAAACAACATTAAATGCAGTTATCATGTGTTCTATTCCCTTGGAAACATCAAATGCAGATACCATGTTTTATATTCCATTGTAAACAACATGAAATGCAGATACCATGTTTTATTTTCCTTGTGAAACAACATGAAATGCAGATACCATTTGTTATATTCCCTTGGAAACAACATGAAATACAGATACCATGTTTTATATTCCTTTGAAATCCACATGATATGGAGATATCGTTTTTTATATTCCCTTGAAACAACATAAAATGCAGATACCATATTTTATACTCAATTGGAAACAACTTGAAATGCAGATAGTATGTTTATATTCCCTTGTAAACAACATTAAATGCAGTTATCATGGGTTATATTCCTTGAAACATGAAATGCAGATACCATGTTTTATATTCCATTGGAAACAACATGAAATGCAGATACCATGTGTTATATTCCCTTGGAAACAACATGAAATACAGATACCATGTTTCATATTCCCTTGAAATCCACATGATATGCAGATATCGTGTTTTATATTCCCTTGGGAACAACATGAAATACAGATACCATGTTTTATATTCCCTTGGAAACAACATGAAATGCAGATATAATGTTTTGTATTCCCATGGAAACAACATTAAATACAGATACCATGTTTTATACTCCATTGGAAACAACATGAAATACAGATATCATGTTTTATATTCCCTTGGAAACAACATGAAATGCAGATACCATGTTTTTTATATTCCCTTGGAAACAACATAAAATGCAGATACCATGTTTTATATTCCCTTGGAAACAACATGAAATGCAGATACCATGTTTTATATTCCCTTGGAAACAACATAAAATGCAGATACCATGTTTTATATTTCCTTGGAAACAACATGACAATTGCGGATTCCTCCTCGGCTGCTTCTTTTGTTTCTTTTTTGTCTTCGTGCTTTTTGAGTCTCACATCCTTCCATCTTCCTAGACTCCACTGTTGTGTGGCAGGAATTCTCGGATGCCCTACTGAGAATGCTATGTTCTCTGCTATTTTTCCTTTTCCAACGGAGAAAAATTTAGATTTCTTAGGTTTAAACTTCATTTTGCAGCAGTTAAAACTGTTGGTCCAATCGTGTCAGTATTGTATTCGTCTCATGTTCTTGAGGTGACAGAATTATTGTATCATCCATGAATGCCTTCAACGGCGGCATATGACACCCAATTCCAAGGTTTGCGGCACTTGCACAGCTGCCCTTATAATAACTTGCATTGCGAGAACAAACTGATTATGCACCCCATTGTATTGTCAATACAGGCAGTTGTGAAGTCTCTTGTGGATAATTTCTTCTCATATCATCACTGCGGCGTGTTCTGTGCATTAGTGTACAGCCATGGACTCTGGAAATATCTCCTTTAGAACCGTCGTATGGTATATTCGTTTCTAATATAAAATATGTATATGGTCTGTCCGATGCCATGACAGAGATGGATATTTGGCCTTCTACATTTATAAATGAAGTGAGTCTGGAGTGGTTAATTTCATGCTACATTTAGAAATGAAATGGGTCTGAAATGGCTAATTTCATTCTACATTTAGAAATGAAATGGGTCTGAAATGGTTAATTTCATTCTACATTTAGAAATGAAATGGGTCTGAAATGGCTAATTTTAGTCGACATTTAGAAATGAAATAGGTCTGAAATGGCTAATTTCATTCGACATTTAGAAATGAAATGGGACTGAAATGGCTAATTTTATTCGACATTTGTTCTTTTGAATGTACACTCCATCTGCTGTCATCCATTAATCGCTTTGCTTTTCATATCTCCACGTTGAACAGCTCATCACATTTTGTAACTACAGGCATCTGTCAGTGTTATATTGTACACAAAGTAATATGTTCGGCTCGGGTGAGCACTTAGATCTGGTCTATCTGACCGCATACTCAAATTCATTCAACCAAGGAAACCTCACTGTTTATGCTGCAGTCCCTCAATTTGGTCCGGGAATCGACTGGGGTCGAGGTCACAATACCATGTCTGTCTGAGGTATATATACATGGTCATATTTTTATTTGGGGATAATAATTATAGTTTTAATCTTCTTCTACATTTCATTATATACATCTTTTCTTGTGTCCACAGATTGTCATTGTGACGTTATCAACCACTCTAGCCCCACCTTATGTCACTGACCTCATGCCCCTAGCGACGGAGAAATACGTGATCAGAACCTGTGACATGCCATTGGCCGGATTTCTACCGGCTTTAGCTTTCAACTTTCTACTGGTTCTGGTGTGCACGTGGTATGCGTTCAAAACGAGGCGACTGCCTGACAACTACAACGAGTCACGGTACATTGCTTTCTGTGTGGACACAACCGTCCTCGTGTGGATTTCATTCGTCCCCACCTTCTTCGCCATGAACAGGCCCTACTTCAAAGCCGTCATCTTGGTTGTGGCCTTGCTAATCAACGCCTTCGTCTGCTTACTGTGCCTGTTCGTGCCAAAAATGTATGCACTTTATCTTTTCTTACACACTGGACCCGACGGACAAGGTCGGAACGACCTGGGTGGCTGTGGCAGTGGCGGAGAGATTCACATTCAGATGGTCAGCAACCTGAGCATGACCGGTCTCATTCGGTCCACACCGTCGATGATGGACTCGACTACCAGCAGAGAAAACACGTCAATGCACGACCTTGAAAAGGGTAAATGTGTCTCCAGGCCCATCGTAAACAATAGCGTCTTTTCGCATTCTTGCCGTGACCATCCTGGCCAAGGGATCAAGCTTTTGAGCTCAACAGACGTCCATTTCAGTCGCACATCAGACGTCCATTTCAGTCGCACATCAGAGCACGAGGCGTCAATGTCGTCCTCATCTGAACAGTCTGACGACATTACATGAATCGCTAGCAATTACAATGGGGCGAAATAGATTAACCCGGGTTATGTCTTTTGCGGGGTTGCTTTTTTTTTTTTCGCCGAGCAAAAAATGTCAACCTCACTAGGTAACCTAACCTCTCTCGTTAAAGGTTTGCATTGGGAAATATGGTATGACGTCATCTTCCAACTTGTCTCCGAACTGTTGTCGTGTTGTACACATTTCCATATGCGAGGCTAAAAACTGTTTTTACCTGCCATGGAACAACGCAGGTTGCCGTTATATTTTCTTTTTTTATTTCCTGTGTATGTTTTCCCCGATCAATCAATCTTTCAACGTTGCCTTCAATGTTAAAAGAGGACAGGCATAGAGAGGAGCGTGTGGTAAGGGAAAGGTCTTTGCGACAAGATGCAACCTTTGAAATCGAAGACATTACAGCTTACAAGCTATGCAATAATATTGAATGCCAATTTTTTTCTAGGATAAGATTTTCTCCTAGAGAAAATTGTGAGAGAGAAAAAAAAAGAATCAAATGAGAATAAGTACAAAAATAATATTATGTTATGTTTAATCATTGGAATAACAAATGGTCAGCGTTTCCAAAGAAAACAGAAGCTGCATGATCATTTCAACTCAATTCTAAGAAGATTGTTAACTCTAATAAAAATCCAACCTCATTTGCTATTTCCCCTTTTCCGCCCGTCTGTTTGTCTGTCTGTATATCTGCCCTTAACAGCTCGGTCTCGGTCTGTCCGTCCAGCGGACCGTCTTAATATATCTGTCTCTGCCTCTCTGTGTCTCTGTTTCTGTATCTCTGTCTGTCTGTCTGTCTATTTTGTCTATTTCTCTGTCTCTCTCTGTCTCTCTGTTTGGCTGTTTGTCTATTCCCGTCTCTCTCTCTCTCTCTCTCTCTCTCTCTCTCTCTTTCTTTTCTCTCTCTTTAGATTTCTCTCTCTCGTTCTCTCTTTCTCGTTTGTTTCTCTCTCTCTCTTTTCTCTCTCTCTCTCTCTTTCTCTCTTTGTTTTAACCTGTTTCTTCTCTGCGAATCGTTCATGGCTTTTCCGTTTGTTTTAACCTGTTTAGATTTTCATGCGAATCGTTCATGGCTTTTCACGTTTGTTTTAACCTGTTTAGATTTTCGTGTTTGTTTTAACGAATCGTTCATCGTTCACTTTTCACGTTTGTTTTAACCTGTTTAGATTTTCATGCGAATCGTTCATGGCTTTTCACGTTTGTTTTAACCTGTTTAGATTTTCATGCGAATCGTTCATGGCTATTCACGTTTGTTTTAACCTGTTTAGATTCTCATGGCGTTCATTCTTGTCACGTTTGTTTTAACCTGTTTAGATTCTCATGCGAATCGTTCATGGCTTGTCACGTTTGTTTTAACCTGTTTAGATTTTCATGCGAATCGTTCATGGCTTTTCACGTTTGTTTTAACCTGTTTAGATTTTCGTGCGAATCGTTCATGGCTTTTCACGTTTGTTTTAACCTGTTTAGATTTTCATGCGAATCGTTCATGGCTTTTCACGTTTGTTTTAACCTGTTTAGATTCTCATGCGAATCGTTCATGGCTTTTCACGTTTGTTTTAACCTGTTTAGATTCTCATGCGAATCGTTCATGGCTTTCACGTTTGTTTTAACCTGTTTAGATTCTCATGCGAATCGTTCATGGCTTTTCACGTTTGTTTTAACCTGTTTAGATTTTCGTGCGAATCGTTCATGGCTTTTCACGTTTGTTTTAACCTGTTTAGATTTTCGTGCGAATCGTTCATGGCTTTTCACGTTTGTTTTAACCTGTTTAGATTTTCGTGCGAATCGTTCATGGCTTTTCACGTTTGTTTTAACCTGTTTAGATTTTCATGCGAATCGTTCATGGCTTTTCACGTTTGTTTTAACCTGTTTAGATTCTCATGCGAATCGTTCATGGCTTGTCACGTTTGTTTTAACCTGTTTAGATTCTCATGCGAATCGTTCATGGAATCGTCTAGTAGACATTACATTCTCATCTTAAAATCGAAAAACTTTAGTCAGACATTACATTCTCTCTAATAATCGAATAAACTCTAGTCAGACATTACATTCTCTCTAAGAATCGAATAAACTCTAGTCAGACATTACATTCTCTCTAAGAATCGAACAAACTCTAGTCAGACATTACATTCTCTCTAAGAATCGAACAAACTCTAGTCAGACATTACATTCTATCTAAGAATCGAACAAACTCTAGTCAGACATTACATTCTATCTAAGAATCAGAACAAATTCTAGTCAGACATTACATTCTCTCTAAGAATCGAATAAACTCTAGATCTAGTCAGACATTACATTCTCTAATAATCTAAGACAAACTCTATCGAACAAACCTAGTCAGACATTACATTCTCTCTACGAACAAACTCTAGTCAGACATTACATTCTCTCTAAGAATCGAACAAACTCTAGTCAGACATTACATTCTCTCTAAGAATCGAACAAACTCTAGTCAGACATTACATTCTATCTAAGAATCGAACAAACTCTAGTCAGACATTACATTCTCTCTAAGAATCGAACAAACTCTAGTCAGACATTACATTCTATCTAAGAATCGAACAAACTCTAGTCAGACATTACATTCTCTGTAAGAATCGAAAAACTCTAGTCAGACATTACATTCTATCTAAGAATCGAACAAACTCTAGTCAGACATTACATTCTCTCTAAGAATCGAACAAACTCTAGTCAGACATTGGTTGCCTCTTTATTTCCGAAGACGCAGTGGGGTTATGCCTACAATTCGTGCCGTCTATTCTACTGTTAGGAAGAAAGTTCCAGTCCCCAACTACGATGATATTTTCATTCCCTCAACGTTTTTGTAAATAAACTAGAGTTTACTTAAGTCTATCTACATGGTGATGTCAACCATGACAATATTTCCTTTGATATCAACTTTGAAATCGCTATAAACTTGTAAGTTGTCAATTCTACTTCCCACCAACCCGTTTCATATTGAACGTCTTTGACACACCGTCAAGAACCATAGATGTATATGTCACACGGAAAGGGAAGACTGGTGTAATGGCGGATGGGCATCGGTTTAGAAAAGACAAAAACGTTCACCAGACAACCACTTGGAGATACTGTACAGGTGGATGGAAACACTTTTTTTAGAAACACCAATGAAAGACTTTCTCCGAGAACCAAGTAAACATAACCATGAAGCAGATATTAATGATTACAACACTGTCTGTTCTTAAGTTGCGAAAACACAATCAATGGACTTCAGCAGCCGCATCTCAACATTACAACCATTCTTGAGAAGCCTCAGACGGGAGGACAGAACTGAAGAAGATACACAAATCAAATAAACAAAATAAGGAAAGGACGGCAAGAAATAAAAGTATTGTATGCTGAGCTGTACAAAAAATCGGACACACGTATTTGACGCCAGGAGGAAATGTTTACTTAAAGCATCATTCAAAATCACCTCACTTGACGAGTAAATAAATCACATTGAATGCTGTCATCGATTTTAGAAAGGTCACTTGATTGTTGTCATCGACTTAAGAAAAGGTCAGCAAGAAAGTGGCGCTACAAATCTGTTCGTTCTGTCTTTATTAGTGGAGTTGTCACTTATTGTCATATTTCGCTACAAATCTGTAACTCTCATGTTTAATATTGAACAGGATAGATTTACGACATTCTCAAGGTTGTGTAACGTGTCAAGAGTTGTTATCGATAACAGTAACTTTCAATAAAGAAACAAAAAACCCAGGGACTGCTTCCTATTCGCATGTTGTGCAACCAATTGCTTGGAGAACAGCAGCTGTAAAATTGTTTGCTATTCGAATGTTATACAATGAATTGATTGGAGAACAACAGAAGTAAAATTGCTTGCTATTCGAATGTTATACAATGAATTGATTGGAGAACAACAGATGTAAAATTGCTCGCTATTTGAATGTTATACAATGAATTGATTGGAGAACAATAGATGTAAAATTGCTTGCTATTCGAATGTTATACAATGAATTGATTGGAGAACAATAGATGTAAATTTGCTTGCTATTCGAATGTTATACAATGAATTGATTGGAGAACAACAGATGTAAAATTGCTCGCTATTTGGATGTCCTCCGCATGGATCCATCGTGAAACCATTAATACCATTGGTTTTCTTATAGTATTTAACTCTTAAACTGTTTGAATGTACCCAAACATACACAGCCATCCACCAAAGCCACGGCAGTTTATCACTGGGTGTGTGAGTCCATGGTCCTAACGCCTCGTCTATTTGTTTTGTTTATTTGCAATCTGTTTCAGGCGAAGACGACCGAGAAGGGAATTTTACACTTTCCGATCTGATGTTTCCACTTTCAATTTGATGTTTCCACTTTCCGATCTGATGTTTCCACTTTCCGATCTGATGTTTCCACTTTCCGATCTGATGTTTCCACTTTCCGATCTGATGTTTCCACTTTCCGGTCTGATGTTTCCACTTTCCGATCTAATGTTTCCCCTTATCCCCAATGTCTTGTTTTTTAACTTAACTTTAACCCCTGTACCCCATGTGGGTCATAGGTCACCGATGAGTTTTCTTATTTTCCAGGAAAAGCTCAGCTGCCGAGCTCCTTGTAGGGTTGACATTCTTCGTGGTGCTTTTGGTCTCCGTCGGCGTCTCTTCCCTTGACGATTCGCTTAAAGGGCAGACTTTCCTGTTGGGTTTTTTTTAAGTGTGTCTGAGCCAACCCCCCCCCATTTCTTCTCTTAATTTGTGTTTCTATGTGTGTCTTTGGTGTGTCTTTTCCCATAGTTCTTCATTGACAATTGTATCAACCCGTTTGCTATGTAGACTTTGTCTCAGTCATATGGTAATAAATGTCTTCACGTGGTGGTGTGTCATGTTTCACAGTCATACAGAAGGACTGATTTTATGTTTGTGTTGAACATACCGATTTTGCTTTCAAGGATGCGGTCTGCGAATTCCAAAATGGTCCTAGGGTCATAAATGCTGCTAGCGCCTTCCCAATTCTGGCGCTAAAATATACGTGTCTGTCCCTCCTGTTTTGCTTACAACACTGCCCAAATATGGGAATTTGTCAACATTTTCTTACTAAGTGTGATGTTGTTATCAATGTATTTAATTCTGAGAACTTAAGGTTTACTTTTGATTACGTTCAGCCCCAGTTTTGCTGCTTCCTTGGCCATTATGTGTGTATTCCTCCATACGTTATGAGAGAGAATTGTGTTACATCATCGACAAAATCAATATCCTCAAGTTGATGGGTCAGAGACCGTTGGATTCCTGTTCTGTGTTCTTTTGCTGTTGTTGACATGATCCAATCAATTGCTATGAGGAAAAGGGACGGCGGTAATAAACACAGTTGCCTGACTCCACTTAGTACATTAAAAGTTTTTGTGAGAATTTTGTTGTGAATGACTTGACATGTTCAAATCTCATATGTTGACTGTAATAAACTGATTACTTTTGATGGCATTCCATGATGTTAAAGTAGTTTCCACGTTGTTGCACATCAAACGCTTTTCCATATCATAAGGTGGGAATTCCATTCGATCGATTGTTCAATCATCATGGGTACCTGAGACGTCTCTCTCTCTCTCTCTCTCTCTCTCTCTCTCTCTCTCTCTCTCTCTCTCTCTCTCTCTCTCTCTCTCTCTCTCTCTCTCTCTCTCTCTCTCTCTCTCTCTCTCTCTCTCTCTCTCTCTCTCTCTCTCTCTCTCTCTCTCTCTCTCTCTCTCTCTCTCTCTCTCTCTCTCTCTCTCTCTCTCTCTCTCTCTCTCTCTCTCTCTCTCTCTCTCTCTCTCTCTCTCTCTCTCTCTCTCTCTCTCTCTCTCTCTCTCTCTATATATATATATATATATATATATATATATATATATATATATATATATATATATATATATATATATATATATATATATATATATATATATATATATATATATATATATATATATATATATATATATATATATATATATATATATATATATATATATATATCTCCCCTCCCTCCCTCCTTCCTCCCTCCCTCCCTCCCTCTCTCTCTCTCTCTCTCTCTCTCTCTCTCTCTCTCTCTCTCTCTCTCTCTCTCTCTCTCTCTCTCTCTCTCTCTCTCTCTCTAACATTCGCACTTTGACTTATAACGGATATTTTAAGATAAACAACCCTGTTTGGGTGGTTAACGGCTTGTGTGCGATAGTGTTCACCGACACAACCCTACATCTACACTTACAATTACAGGGTTGTTCATCGAATGTCTTTGCAAATACAAATCTTTTGCGTACCTATATGGATACAAGAAAGGTTGCACTGCAGTTATACATTTGTGATTGTGATAAACCAGCCTTCAGGAAGTTTTGTTTTTGTAGTTGCTTGCGATCATTGTTTACCCAAGCCGCCTGGAGGAATTCTTAATCAAACGTTATACTTTTCTAACTCTTTTCCGCTCTTATCAACAACATTTAATTTTATAACTATGGAATATTCAGATTGGGTTTTTATGCGAGTCTTTGATTAAAATGCATTAACTATATGTATTTGTATTCTTTGTACAGCAGTATAAAGATGGTGTTATAGTCCATATCCCCACACAAGTGCAGGCTCACCGACTGTACATCATTTCCCCCAGCAGACCATTTCATTCAAAAGTCCCTCTCAACTCCTTGGGGAGCAAACAGTACACCAGCATGTTGGGCTTTCATACTAACACTCTGACAAGATGCCTGAGTTAAGTGAGGAAAGTAAGTGATACCTTTCCTAAGAATACATACAACGTTGTGAAAAAATCATCCACCTGTGCCAGCCGTGGGCATTGAGCCAGTGTCGTCGTGATTACCAGCTCACAGCACTACATACGGTGCAGCTACAACGCCTTGAGCCAGTGTCGTCGTGATTACCAGCTCACAGCACTACATACGGTGCAGCTACAACGCCTTGAGCCAGTGTCGTCGTGATTACCAGCTCACAGCACTACATACGGTGCAGCTACAACGCCTTGAGCCAGTGTCGTCGTGATTACCAGCTCACAGCACTACATACGGTGCAACAACGCCTTGAGCCAGTGTCGTCGTGATTACCAGCTCACAGCACTACATACGAGTGCAGCTACAACTCCTTGAGCCAGTGTCGTCGCGATTTTAAGCTCACAGCACTACATACGGTGCAGCTACAACTCCTTGAGCCAGTGTCGTCGTGATTACCAGCTCACAGCACTACGCCACGGTGCAGCTACAACTCCTTGAGTCAGTGTCGTCGTGATTACCAGCTCACAGCACTACATACAGTGCAGCTACAACTCCTTGAGCCAGTGTCGTCGCGATTACCAGCTCCACAGCACTACATACGGTGCAGCTACAACTCCTTGAGTCAGTGTCGTCGTGATTACCAGCTCACAGTACTACATACGGTGCAGCTACAACTCATGAGCCAGTGTCGTCGTGATTACCAGCTCACAGCACTAGCGGTGCAGCTACAACTCCTTGAGCCAGTGTCGTCGTGATTACCAGCTCACAGCACTACATACGGTGCAGCTACAACTCCTTGAGCCAGTGTCGTCGTGATTACAGCCACAGCACCATACGAGTGCAGCTACAACTCCTTGAGCCAGTGTCGTCGTGATTACCAACTCACCCAGCACTACATACGGTGTGAGTTATAGCACAGCACTACATACGGTGCAGCAACGCCTTGAGCCAGTGTCGTCGTGATTACCAGCTCACAGCACTACATACGGTGCAGAATGCGCCTCATAAAATAGGCGTAAGAGTTAAAATGTGTACACAATAGGTGCCGCATAGAACTGTTCACTGGATGACCTTTTATCATTATGACCATCTTCGTCCCCATTGCTAGATCTACCACGTTGCTGGTGTAGTAGCCTATATAATGGGTAGACGTTTAGGTTTATGGTCCTTAAGTTAGAATTTAGAGCCCCTATTAGTTGCATATTATGCTTACTCCAATCGGATATAAAATAAATATCCAACTATTGCATTGGAAAAGCCTTGCCACTATGCTGGGTACAAATGGCAGCTACTCTGTATGCTCCTTGAAGTTGAGAGAGTATCATGGTTGGAAAAAAGGTCCTCGCGAGAACCTTTAGCGGGAGGAGGAGGGGTGCCTCCTGAAGTGATTTTGTTTTGCTTTTGAGTTAGGGTTTTGATGTTAGTATATATATATATATATATATATATATATATATATATATGAGTAGCTGTCAAAATATAATCATTCTATGTTATTCAAAAGTTTGTGTTGACTCAATTTTCGAAATCTATTTCCTCATAGTTCTGAATAAAATCACTCAAAACCTGTGCAGATCGTTTTTTCCATTCAATATCTATAGAATAACGACGGGTTTTTTTTTTATGCTTTGGATAGTTGTTTTTTTAATGAAATTTTGAAAACTATATTTATAATTGATACGCAAAATGGCATTTTTAAAAAATTTTTCTCAAAAAGTTTACAAGATATCAAAAAGCCCAACGTCATTCTTTAACATTGACGGGATGAATCTGTGTGCCAAATATTATACAAATCGGTCTGTAAATGACGGAGGAGACAAATTTTAGTGTGAAAAAAACTACATTTCAAGAGAAATGCAAGTAAAAGAAATTCAAGTGAACAATGTTGATATTTTATGTCGCTCATATCCTGTCATCTCCCGTGATTATCATCTTAAAGCGTTGGGTATCCCTTGCAAAGCAGATGTACATCTACATTTCAATATCATACAGCGATAGCGACGATGACTTCGAAGTTTTCTCTTCAAAATTAGAGGAGTGGACAAACACAGTCTTATAAAAACAGAAACAACAATGATAATTCAATAAAACTCTTCTACACATAATGACATACAAACGAATCATGGCAAAAGGATGCTAATAATAGCCATATATTATACGATTCATGACAAAGATGCTAATAATAGCCATATATTATATGATTCATGACAAAGAAGATGCTAATAATATTATATGATTCATGACAAAGAAGATGCTAATAATTATATTATATGATTCATGACAAAGAAGATGCTAATAGTAGCCATATATTATATGATTCATGACAAAAAAGATGCTAATAATAGTCATATATTATATGATTCATGACAAAAGATGCTAATAATAGCCATATATTATATGATTCATGACAAAGAAGATGCTAATAATAGCCATATATTATATGATTCATGACAAAGAAGATGCTAATAATAGCCATATATTATATGATTCATGACAAAAAAAAAGATGCTAATAATAGTCATATATTATATGATTCATGACAAAAAGATGCTAATAATAGTCATATATTATATGATTCATGACAAAAAGGATATATTATTTGATTCATAATAGTAGCCATATATTATTTGATTCATGACAAAAAGGATGCTAATAGTAGCCATATATTATTTGATTCATGACAAAAGGATGCTAATAGTAGTCATATATTATATGATTCATGACAAAAAGGATGCTAATAGTAGTCATATATTATATGATTCATGACAAAAAGGATGCTAATAGTAGCCATATATTATATGATTCATGACTAAAAAGATGATGCTAATAGTAGCCATATATTATATGATTCATGACAAAAAAGATGCTAATAGTAGCCATATATTATATGATTCATGACAAAAGGATGCTAATAGTAGCCATATATTATATGATTCATGACAAAAAGGATGCTAATAGTAGCCATATATTATATGATTCATGACAAAAAGGATGCTAATAGTAGCCATATATTATATGATTCATGACAAAAAGATTCATGACAAAAAGGATGCTAATAGTAGCCATATATTATATGATTCATGACAAAAAGGATGCTAATAGTAGCCATATATTATATGATTCATGACAAAAAGGATGCTAATAGTAGCCATATATTATATGATTCATGACAAACAGGATGCTAATAGTAGCCATATATTATATGATTCATAACAACAAGGATGCTAATAGTAGCCATATATTATATGATTCATGATAAAAAGGATGCTAATAGTAGCCATATATTATATGATTCATGACAAAAAGGATGCTAATAGTAGCCATATATTATATGATTCATGACAAAAAGGATGCTAATAGTAGCCATATATTATATGATTCATGACAAAAGGATGCTAATAGTAGCCATATATTATATGATTCATGACAAAGAGAATGCTAATAGTAGCCATATATTATATGATTCATGACAAAGGATGCTAATAGTAGCCATATATTATATGATTCATGACAAAAAGGATTCATGACTAATAGTAGTCATATATTATATGATTCATGACTAAAAAGCATGCTAATAGTAGCCATATATTATATGATTCATGACAAACAGGATGCTAATAGAAGCCATATATTATATGATTCATGACAAACAGGATGCTAATAGTAGTCATATATTAAATGATTCATGACAAAAAGAGATGCTAATAGTAGTCATATATTATATGATTCATGGGAACAACATGACGCTCCAATAGCTGATACCAGACAAACACGTCGAATAATATTGAATAAACATCGCGGTCATTGGTAGTGGAAGGAAATGCAAATGGAATTAAACATCTTGGAAAAGGAACAAAGCCAAGATTTTGAGAGACCTTGGTGTACATGTACGTGTATTTCTTTCCGAGGAAAGGCAGCGACAGCTAGAACGATGGGGAGTGGTGTGGTATTCCATGGCCAATAAATGGCAAGAATAACTTCAGTCTAGAAGAAATACAAGAGTTGGTCTTTTTAAAATTACTGGTCCATGGGATCTGTGGAACATCAGAGGCAATTCATTTCTAAATGAATGGCTCACCAACAAGGGCGAAGTGCTACGGAAATGGAAGCGACTGTAGACGCCAGATCGTCTATACACAGCTCAAAAATGTAAGTGTTACTAAGACGTACAAGCATTCTTCCTGATTACACTTGGCGTTCCGTTTGGATTCCGTCTTTAGTGTTTTATCCAAACGACAAGATAACAGAACAATGTGTCAACACACTTATGGCAAGCACGGCAAGCTTACGTGTGTACCTGAAACGGTGGTGAATGAAATCAGGCAGCACATTCGATCTTTACAAGTCTACAGTATAAGTACAAAAGACACCTAGAGCTTGGCCGTAAAGTAACATAATGTACTTACTAACTTCATGCTGAAAATGCGTGTCAGAGAGATTAGTCACTCTTCGAAACTTTGGAAATACAGAGACATTATTTACAATGAGTTCACTACCCCATGACGAAAAACATTTGGCGTTTTTAAACAAACTTCAACCTGCAGCAGAAGAAATACTGGTGCAATAAAAACAATGTTTGAAGAAAGCAAACTGCTGGCATGCACACACATGGAATAAAAGGCATGACCATTCAAAATAAATCAACCGTTTCTACTGCATGCTTTGAATTAATATAATTCCCCTCCTGGCCCAAGAAAACTCTCCTTTCTGTGTACACACTAATGTTGTATGATTTGGCGACATCGATGTGTTCAGCTCATGGCTACTGTACAAAGTAAGCCGTGGTTCAGCTACATATGGCCAGATCAATTTCTCAACCAAAGAAGCCAATCAGATGATTTCTTGTGTTTTGTTACTTCTTGAAAACACGGCTCAGTAAGTAAAGGAGGAAACACATTTAACATCCGACAGTTGTGCCTGTCAAAATCAAACAGGTTTATGGCTAC
>JAXRKP010000805.1:2500-12500 GCA_037039925.1 Doris montereyensis | reverse complement strand
GATTTGACATAGGCCTTATCCTGTATTAACGTCTGTCTAAGGATCACGATTTGACATGGGCCTAATCCTGTATTAACGTCTGTCTAAGGATCACGATTTGACATAGGCCTAATCCTGTATTAACGTCTGTCTAAGGATCACGAATTAACATAGGCCTAATCCTGTATTAACGTCTGTCTAAGGATCACGAATTAACATAGGCCTAATCCTGTATTAACGTCTGTCTAAGGATCACGATTTGACATAGGCCTAATCCTGTATTAACGTCTGTCTAAGGATCACGAATTAACATAGGCCTAATCCTGTATTAACGTCTGTCTAAGGATCACGATTTGACATAGGCCTAATCCTGTATTAATGTCTGTCTACGGATCACGAATTAACATAGGCCTAATCCTGTATTAATGTCTGTCTAAGGATCACGATTTGATATAGGCCTAATCCTGTATTAATGTCTGTCTAAGGATCACGAATTAACATAGGCCTAATCCTGTATTAATGTCTGTCTAAGGATCACGAATTAACATAGGCCTAATCCTGTATTAATGTATGTCTAAAGATCACGATTTGACATGGGCCTAATCCTGTATTAATGTCTGTCTAAAGATCACGATTTGACATAGGCCTAATCCTGTATTAATGTCTGTCTAAGGATCACGAATTAACATAGGCCTAATCCTGTATTAATGTCTGTCTAAGGATCACGAATTGACACGATTGACTGCTTTCTGTAAGCTTTGACTTCACTAACAGTCTTGATCTGAAATCTAGATCTCCTGATCAGTTCTCAAATTCATTCTACCTACACGTATCCCATCAGTGAGTATTTCAAATTAATCATTATTACATGTAGTGATATCAGTATTTGAAATTAATCATTATTACATGTAATGATATCAGTATTTGAAATTAATCATTATTACATGTAATGATATCAGTATTTGAAATTAATCATTATGACATGTAATGATATCAGTATTTGAAATTAATCATTATTACATGTAATGATATCAGTATTTAAAATTAATCATTATGACATGTAATGATATCAGTATTTGAAATTAATCATTATTACATGTAATGATATCAGTATTTGAAATTAATCATTATTACATGTAATGATATCAGTATTTGAAATTAATCATTATTGCATATAATGATATCAGCAAGTGTTTGAAATGAATCATTATTAATGTAATTATATCAGTAAGTATTTGAAATTAATCATTATTACATGTAATGATATCAGTAAGTATTTGAAATTAATCCTTATTACATGAAATTATATCAGTAAGTATTTGAAATTAATCATTATTACATGCAATTATATCAGTAATTATTTTAAATAATCATTATTACATGTAATTATATCAGTAATTATTTGAAAGTAATCATTATTACATGTAATTACATTTAAGTGTGATTGAGCTCTTAGAATCTACATCGAGATTTATGAAATGAATCTAAATATAGATATAAATGATTTGGGGCGACTTGCTGTTGGAGATTAATCTGTAAGCGTCACGATACAATCCACGATGACAAACCGCAGTCTACTTCATAGACAGATGACCTTATCTTAATCATGGACACCACATTATCATGGAACCACATGACAAAGATATGTCAAAAAGCTAACGACAGATTGAGCTTCCAAAGAAGAAACTTACCATTCTGCCCGAAGGCTGTGAAGGATAATGACTACAAATGTCTTGTGAGACACATCCTGGCATACGGCGCAAAGACATGAGACCACAAACAAAAGAGAAACATCGACAAAGTTGAACAAATGTAAAGACGAGCTTGAAGTCTGTGTACATCAAATACACCACACATGAATGTAAAGACAAACTTGAAGTCTGTGTACATCAAATACACCACACATGAATGTAAAGACAAACTTGAAGTCTGTGTACATCAAATACACCACACATGAATGTAAAGACAAACTTGAAGTCTGTGTACATCAAATACACCACACATGAATGTAAAGACAAACTTGAAGTCTGTGTACATCAAATACACCACACATGAATGTAAAGACAAACTTGAAGTCTGTGTTTAATTAAATACACCACACATGAATGTAAAGACAAACTTGAAGTCTGTGTACATCAAATACACCACACATGAATGTAAAGACAAACTTGAAGTCTGTGTTTAATTAAATACACCACACATGAATGTAAAGACAAACTTGAAGTCTGTGTTTAATTAAATACACCACACATGAATGTAAAGACAAACTTGAAGTCTGTGTTTACATCAAATACACCACACATGAATGTAAAGACAAACTTGAAGTCTGTGTACATCAAATACACCACACATGAAGGTAAAGACAAACTTGAAGTCTGTGTACATCAAATACACCACACATGAAGGTAAAGACAAACTTGAAGTCTGTGTACATCAAATACACCACACATGAAGGTAAAGACAAACTTGAAGTCTGTGTACATCAAATACACCACACATGAAGGTAAAGACAAACTTGAAGTCTGTGTACATCAAATACACCACACATGAAGGTAAAGACAAACTTGAAGTCTGTGTACATCAAATACACCACACATGAATGTAAAGACAAACTTGAAGTCTGTGTTTAATTAAATACACCACACATGAATGTAAAGACAAACTTGAAGTCTGTGTTTAATTAAATACACCACACATGAATGTAAAGACAAACTTGAAGTAACTGTGTCTGTGTACATCAAATACACCACACATGAATGTAAAGACAAACTTGAAGTCTGTGTACATCAAATACACCACACATGAATGTAAAGACAAACTTGAAACATCAAATACACCACACATGAATGTAAAGACAAACTTGAAGTCTGTGTACATCAAATACACCACACATGAATGTAAAAGACAAACTTGAAGTCTGTGTTTAATTAAATAAATTTTAAAAACGTAAATATAGTGGACCCCTCCTTGGTGTTGTAGGTTCGAATAAGTTCGAGATACACAAAGACCCAGCACATTGCTTAGCACATCATTACAATGAGTGGGTCATACTTGGAGAAGCGCATCTTTTGTCTTCCAGTAGATTGTTGTCAATGAGGTTGATGGCATTGCCGTCTTCATGTCGCTCTCCAACCTGATGTTCTCAATGAGGTAGATGGCATTGCCGTCTTCATGTCACTCTCAGCATGATGTTCTCAATGAGGTAGATGGCATTGCCTTCGTTATGTCATTCTCCAACCTGATGTTCTCAATGAGGTAGATGGCATTGCCGTCTTCATGTCGCTCTGCAACCTGATGTTCTCAATGAGGTAGATGGAATTGCCGTTGTCATGTCACTCTCCAGCCTGATGTTCTCAATGAGGTAGATGGAATTGCCGTTGTCACCTCACTCTCCAGCCTGATGTTCTCAATGAGGTAGATGGCGTTGTGGTTGTCATGTCACTCTCTAGCCTGATGTTCTCAATGAGGTAGATGGCATTGCGGTCGTCATGTCACTCTCCAGCCTGATGTTCTCAATGAGATAGATGACGTTGGGGTTGTCATGTCACTCTCCAGCCTGACGTTCTTAATGAGGTAGGCATTGCCGTTGTCATGTCACTCTACAGCCTGATGTTCTCAATGAGATAGATGGCGTTGTGGTTGTCATGTCACTCTCCAGCCTGATGTTCTCAATGAGGTAGATGGCATTGCCATTGTCATGTCACTCTACAACCTGATGTTCTCAATGAGGTAGATGACTTTGTGGTTGTCATGTCACTCTACAGCCTGATGTTCTCACTGAGGTATATGGAATTGCCGTTGTCATGTCACTCTCCAGCCTGATGTTCTCACTAAGGTAGATGGCATTGCCGTTGTCATGTCACTCTCCAGCCTGATGTTCTCACTAAAGGTAGATGGCATTGCCGTTGTCATCTCACTCTCCAGCCTGATGTTCTCACTAAGGTAGATGGCATTGCCGTTGTCATGTCACTCTCAGCCTGATGTTCTCACTAAGGTAGATGGCATTGCCGTTGTCATGTCACTCTCCAGCCTGATGTTTTCACTGAGGTAGATGGCATTGCCGTTGTCATGTCACTCTCCAGCCTGATGTTTTCACTGAGGTAGATGGCATTGCCGTTGTCATGTCACTCTCCAGCCTGATGTTCTCACTAAGGTAGATGGCATTGCCGTTGTCATGTCACTCTCCAGCCTGATGTTCTCACTGAGGTAGATGGCATTGCCGTTGTCATGTCACTCTCCAGCCTGATGTTTTCACTGAGGTAGATGGCATTGCCGTTGTCATGTCACTCTCCAGCCTGATGTTTTCACTGAGGTAGATGGCATTGCCGTTGTCATGTCACTCTCCAGCCTGATGTTCTCACTGAGGTAGATGGCATTGCCGTTGTCATGTCACTCTCCAGCCTGATGTTTTCACTGAGGTAGATGGCATTGCCGTTGTCATGTCACTCTCCAGCCTGATGTTTTCACTGAGGTAGATGGCATTGCCGTTGTCATGTCACTTTCCAGCCTGATGTTTTCACTGAGGTAGATGGCATTGCCGTTGTCATGTCACTCTCCAGCCTGATGTTTTCACTGAGGTAGATGGCATTGCCGTCGTCGTTAAACCCATCACGAGGCTGAAATCGCTGAAAGCAACTTGATACTCGAATCTACCTCCAAGAGCCAAACAGGAAGAAGAGAGCGCAGCTTTCTAGCACCGCAAAGTCAAATAGTTTACATCACCAGTGTTGCAATACGCATTTGCAATCGCCTAGCCTGCAATGATTGACAGGCTCGGCTGTTCTGGGCCCCGAACCAGATTCAGTTACACTTTAGGATCTTGAGACTGAGAGAGGTTGGGTTTTTTAGTTTGAAGAGACACGCAAATGTAGGCTTCATAAATGAATTCAACGTCACGAAGTAAGAGAGAAAAGATCATGAAAGTCATTGTTAGAATCTAGTTCTCAGAGAAACGACCATGAAAGTCATTGTTAGAATCTAGTTCTCAGAGAAACGACCATGAAAGTCATTGTTAGAATCTAGTTCTCAGAGAAACGACCATGAAAGTCCTTGTTAGAATCTAGTTCTCAGAGACACGACCATGAAAGTCATTGTTAGAATCTAGTTCTCAGAGAAACGACCATGAAAGTCATTGTTAGAATCTAGTTCTCAGAGAAACGACCATGAAAGTCATTGTTAGAATCTAGTTCTCAGAGAAACGACCATGAAAGTCATTGTTAGAATCTAGTTGTCAGAGAAACGATCATGAAAGTCATTGTTAGAATCTAGTTCTCAGAGAAACGAACGCCATCTTGATTTTTTTCTCAAATTGATTAATTTAAAATACCATGAGCTCCTACAGATTTCATTTAAGATGCTCATAATTTGACACAAACAAACTTCAAACCAATGCCCTTGCATTCATCAATGGAGTTTTTAACATCTTGAATAATGCTTCGTTGATAAATTAATGAGGTTTGGAAGTAAGATGATTTCTCTCAATTTCCCACCAAAAATCGTGAATTTCTCAAATAGATACAAAAGATCCCATACATAAAACTTTTACACATGATATAAAGAAAAACAAGTTTAGAAAAAAAGAGCCAAGTTTGAGAAAATCGTGCTTGAAACTATACATTATTTCAAAACAACTGGACATGGTTGTTTTTCATTGATATCTATGCGATGATAATTCGTATCGACTTGAAACTTATAGATCATTGAGTTAACAGAAAAAATTAACGACAGACAGAAAAAGTTTTGATCAAGAAAATGTATTGTGGTTACACATATTATAGTTACGAAGGGGCCATAATAAAAAAAAAAGGTACGCTTTACATGTATTACAGTGACAAATGGGCCGTAATTAAAAGTTACGCTTTACATTTATATTACAGTGACAAGGGGCATGATTAAAAGTTACGCTTTACATTTATATTACAGTGACAAGGGGGCATGATTAAAAGTTACGCTTTACATTTATATTACAGTGACAAGGGGCATGATTAAAAGTTACGCTTTACATTTATTACAGTGATTAAAAAGTTACGCTTTACATTTATATTACAGTGATAAAGGGACATGATTAAAAAGTTACGCTTTACATTTATATTACAGTTAAAGGGGACATGATTAAAAGTTACGCTTTACATTTATTACAGTGATAAAGGGACATAATTAAAAGTTACGCTTTACATTTATATTACAGTGATAAAGGGACATAATTAAAAGTTACGCTTTACATTTATTACAGTGATAAAGGGACATAATTAAAAAGTTACGCTTACATTTATAGTTACAAGCATGATTAAAGTTACAATTTATTACAGTGATAAAGGGATATAATTAAAAGTTATTAAAAGTTACGCTTTACATTTATTACAGTGATAAAGGGACATAATTAAAAGTTATGCTTTACATTTATTACAGTGATAAAGGGACATAATTAAAAAAGTTACGCTTTACATTTATAAAGGGATTAATTAAAAGTTACAGTGATAAAGGGACATAATTAAAAAGATTTTACATTTATTACAGTTAAAGGGACATAATTAAAAGCTTTACATTTATTACAGTGATAAAGGGACATGATTAAAAGTTACGCTTTACATTTATTACAGTGATAAAGGGACATGATTAAAAGTTACGCTTTACATGTATTACAGTGACAAAGGGGCCATAATCAAAAGTTACGCTTTACATTTATATTACAGCGACAAGGGGGCCTAATCAAAAGTTACGCTTTACATGTATTACAGTGACAAAGGGGCCATAATCAAAAGTTACACTTTACATGTATTACAGTGACAAGGGCGTTACGCTTTACAGGTATTACAGCGACAAGGGGCCATAATCAAAAGTTACGCTTTGCATGTATTACAGTGATAAAGGGGCCATAATCAAAAGTTACGCTTTAGTAACGAGTCTGACCGCCTTTGACAGCGATTGACACAGACGACGTGTGGAACGGAGCAATCTTGTAATTTAAGCTTGCTGGATGTCATTCCATTCCTCCATGTCATGTTGTAGCAGAGGCGGCGGTTGATTTGCATTAATTATCCCTTTAATAACAAGTGCGCAGAATATGTCACGTATTTTCCTGGCGATCTAAAGCAACATTCTGGACAATTCGTCATTAGTAGATATATTTCTGAACAGACTACATTGTGATGATTAAAATTGAGCACCACCTTGCAATACTTCAGACAAAATTACTGTTACAGTACAACAGATGCGTTGGAAGTTAGTCCTGTGTCGTTTCTAAAACAAATTCATATGGATTTCAAAGAATCGATACTGAACTTCTTATATCGTATCGTTGAGAAAGAAATAAACTGCTCCATCCAATAATTCAATGAATTCGGTTTTGTCTCAGGACTCCGCCTCACCACCCCCCCCCGCCCTTTCTTTAAAGATAAACATGAAATTTGGATTCATAGTTTGTAACCAGCACAAATACAGCCCACCGACTTGACACAGTTTGCCCATTTCATTCAAAATCCCTGGCAACTCCATGTATACTCTACACGGCACATCGGCCTGTAAAGCGCGTCATGCTTAAACTCAAACGAGATCATTTTGTGTCTACTGCTGGGTACTCATTCACCTGATTTCATAGTATCTACTGCTGGGTATCCATTCACCTGAGTCCATAGTATCTACTGCTGGGTATCCATTCACCTGAGTCAATAATGTCTATTGTTGGGTACCAATTCACCTGAGTCAATAGTGTCTACTGTTGGGTACCCATTCACCTTCACCTGAGTCAATAGTGTCTACTGTTGGGTATCCATTCACCTGAGTCAATAGTGTCTACTGTTGGGTATCCATTCACCTGAGTCAATAGTGTCTACTGTTGGGTACCCATTCACCTGAGTCAATAGTGTCTACTGTTGGGTATCCATTCACCTGAGTCAATAGTGTCTACTGTTGGGTACCCATTCACCTGAGTCAATAATGTCTACTACTGTGTATCCATTCACCTGAGTCAATAGTGTCTACTGTTGGGTACCCATTCACCTGAGTCAATAGTGTCTACTGTTGGGTACCCATTCACCTGAGTCAATAGTGTCTACTGTTGTGTATCCATTCACCTGAGTCAATAGTGTCTACTGTTGTACCCATTCACCTGAGTCAATAATGTCTACTGTTGGGTATCCATTCACCTGAGTCAATAGTGTCTACTGTTGTGTATCCATTCACCTGAGTCAATAATGTCTACTGTTGGGTATCCATTCACCTGAGTCAATAATGTCTATTGTTGGGTATCCATTCACCTGAGTCAATAATGTCTACTACTGTGTATCCATTCACCTGAGTCAATAATGTCTACTGTTGTATCCATTCACCTGAGTCAATAATGTCTACTACTGTGTATCCATTCACCTGAGTCAATAATGTCTACTACTGTGTATCCATTCACCTGAGTCAATAATGTCTACTACTGTGTATCCATTCACCTGAGTCAATAATGTCTACTACTGTGTATCCATTCACCTGAGTCAATAATGTCTACTGTTGTGTATCCATTCACCTGAGTCAATAATGTCTACTGTTGGGTATCCATTCACCTGAGTCAATAATGTCTACTGTTGTGTATCCATTCACCTGAGTCAATAATGTCTACTGTTGGGTATCCATTCACCTGAGTCAATAATGTCTACTGTGTGTACCCATTCCAGTGAGTCAATAATGTCTACTGTTGGGTACCCATTCACCTGAGTCAATAATGTCTACTGTTGGAGTACCCATTCACCTGAGTCAATAATGTCTACTGCTGTGTACCTATTTATCTGAGTCAATAATGTCTACTGTTGTGTATCCATTCACCTGAGTCAATAATGTCTACTGCTGAGTCCCATTCACCTGAGTCAATAATGTCTACTGCTGGGACCCATTACCTGAGTCAATATGTCTACTGCTGGGACCCATTTAAGTAATGTCTACTGTTGGGACCCATTTATCTGAGTCAATAATGTCTACTGCTGGGTACCCATTTATCTGAGTCAATAATGTCTACTGCTGGGTACCCATTTATCTGAGTCAATAATGTCTACTGCTGGTACCCATTTATCTGAGTCAATAATGTCTACTGCTGAGACCCATTTATCTGAGTCAATAATGTCTACTGCTGGGACCCATTTATCTGAGTCAATAATGTCTACTGCTGGGACCCATTTATCTGAGTCAATAATGTCTACTGCTGGGACCCATTTATCTGAGTCAATAATGTCTACTGCTGGGACCCATTTATCTGAGTCAATAATGTCTACTGCTGGGACCCATTTATCTGAGTCAATAATGTCTACTGCTGGGACCCATTTATCTGAGTCAATAATGTCTACTGCTGGGACCCATTTATCTGAGTCAATAATGTCTACTGCTGGGACCCATTCATCTGAGTCAATAATGTCTACTGCTGGGACCCATTTATCTGAGTCAATAATGTCTACTGCTGGGACCCATTTATCTGAGTCAATAATGTCTACTGCTGGGACCCATTCATCTGAGTCAATAATGTCTACTGCTGAGAACCCATTCACCTGAGTCAATAATGTCTACTGCTGGGACCCATTTATCTGAGTCAATAATGTCTACTGCTGGGACCCATTTATCTGAGTCAATAATGTCTACTGCTGGGAACCCATTCACCTGAGTCAATAATGTCTACTGCTGGGTACCCATTTATCTGAGTCAGTAATGTCTAATGTCTGGGTACCCATTCACCTGAGTCAATAATGTCTACTGCTGGGACCCATTTATCTGAGTCAAATGTCTACTGCTGGGTACCCATTCACCTGAGTCAGTAATGTCTACTGCTGGGTACCCATTCACCTGAGTCAGTAATGTCTATTGCTGTGTACCCATTCACCTGATTCAATAGTGGAAAACAGTGTGAAGTGCCGTGTCCACATCGTAGAAAGAAGCATCGGCCAGCCCGAGTGTTAACCAGTGTTGCAGTTATTACTTTCTCACTGCACAGCTTTACAAAACTTATAAGAAACTAAGTCATTAGAAATTGATGTTTGCCTCTCTATGTTAA
>JAXRKP010000804.1:207500-210000 GCA_037039925.1 Doris montereyensis | reverse complement strand
CCCCATCCATTGCTTTGATGGTAAGTCTCAGTGTTTGTCTTCCATTGACACAAATACTGTCTTTGTCAACTCTTTCTATGGGCGTGTCCTGTGCAACTACCCATCCATTGCTTTGATGGTAAGTCTCAGTGTTTGTCTTCCATTGACATAAATACTGTCTTTGTCAACTCTTTCTATGGGCGTGTCCTGTGCAACTACCCCATCCATTGCTTTGATGGTAAGTCTCAGTGTTTGTCTTCCATTGACATAAATACTGTCTTTGTCAACTCTTTCTATGGGCGTCATCGATCCACGAGTGCACTATTATAAATACTGTCTTTGTCAACTCTTTCTATGAGCTCTTTGCTCTTGTTTGTCTTCCCATTGACATAAATACTGTCTTTGTCAGCGCCCCCATCCATTGCAATTGCCCATGTTCACGTCACCACTCTTTAAACTACACACGTTATAGATCTAGTAACACCCGCCCTTACAATTGCCCATGTTTACGTCACCACTCTTTAAACTACACGTTATAGATCTAGTAACACACCGCCCGTACAATTGCTCATGTTCACGTTTAAACTACACGTTATAGATCACCACTCTTTCATGTTCAAACTCTTCGCTACACGTTATAGATCTAGTAACACACCGCCCTTACAATTGCCCATGTTTATGTCACCACTCTTTAAACTACACGTTATACCCATGTTTATGTCAATCTTTAGTTATAGATCTAGTAACACCGCCCTTACAATTGCCCATGTTCGTCACCACTCTTTAAACTACCCGTTATAGATCTAGTTATGTGAAAATGTGAGTGAATACATCAAGTTTGGTTTCTATTAATTGATAGTGTGACCAATTCTTAGTATTGTTGTGGCATAACAGTGATTTGCATATTGCATCGGGAATTGGGGTGGTAGGCATTAATTTGTTGACTGATGGGCGGGTCACTTTGAAAAAATCCGATTTCGATTTGTTGTCATTAATTATTAAAGCTCACCAGTATATTATATCATAATTTACATAAGGCGTTCATCATACAGGTTTTTTTAGTTTTGTGGCATTGGTGTTATAAAGAGACTACACTTAGCATGCTTCAGATTACTATAAACAAGCATATTTCCACTCTCCTTGCCAACGATACCACTCAAATGAGTAGAGAATTTCAGTTGGCCTGATGTAACTAATTCTATGAGGTTGAAGACGAAGAATAAACTTCGCACAGAACGCTAAAAATCTTGGGATATATTTTTGCTTCGAATCCTAGCAGGCTAGGTCCGCGTTGTGTTCCTAGGTGAAGTCACATATCACGCGTTTCCCCATTCAATTCAAAGTGAAAATGGGTAACAGCATCAGTTGTGGAGTGAAACGCCTGCGTCGGATTAGTGTTATATCAACGAGGTGATGTTTTAGCACTTTTTCTACTTCAGCAAAAACTGGATAAGCTCCAGCCATACCGATCGCAACGACCTTAAAGAACTTGAATTGTATTTTCTTTCTGTTTTTTGACCTGCAGGCTGGTGGCTTTCCATGAAGTCAGAGGACAACTACTTAGAGCGGCTCCAACCTTTGGAAGACATCCCGAGGCTTCTGGAAAGATCTGAACGCTTTGGCTATTACAACGAGAAGACTCTGGGGATGCAGTTGGTAGGTGGAATTAGAATCAGGTCCCGGTAGCCATTGCCTTCACTGTGGTCTGTGATATTCAAACGTAGACTGGTGAATAGATAGATAGATAGATAGATAGATAGATAGATAGATAGATAGATAGATAGATAGATAGATAGATAGATCGATCGATACATAGATATATATATATAGATAGATAGATAGATAGATACATACATACATACATACATACATACATACATAGATACATAGATAGGTCGATAGACAGACATATATCGATAACCAGACATGAATAAATAGAAACATTGATAAACAGATGGTAAGAATAGATAGAGATACAAGCATAGACATATAGAAATGTGAATAGATAGACAGATCCATCGATTGATTGATAGATAGATGCTTTAGCAAAGAAAGCTCCTTTGATAATGATGAACAGAAGAAGAAGAAGAAGAAGAAGAAGAAGAAGAAGAAGAAGAAGAAGAAGAAGAAGAAGAAGAAGAAGAAGAAGAAGAAGAAGAAGAAGAAGAAGAAGAAGAAGAAGAAGAAGAAGAAGAAGAAGAAGAAGGAAGAAAAAAAAGAAAAAGTAATAACAATAAGAAGACAGGACAAATATATATAATTAAATAAACAATAAGCAGACAGACAAATAGATAGATAGATAAATAGATAGATATATAGATAGATATATAGATAGATAGATAGATAGATAGATAGATAGATAGATATATAGATAGATAGATAGATAGATAAATATATATAGATAGATAGATAGACAGAAAGACAAACAGACAGACAGACATATAGATAAATTGAGTGATGGATAGATAGACAAGAAGGTAGATAGATAGACAGACAGACACATAACAAAGTAGATAGATAG
>JAXRKP010000804.1:112500-200000 GCA_037039925.1 Doris montereyensis | reverse complement strand
TTTGTCCTAAATAAAAGTAAATAATAAACCATTTATAAGCATACATGCAGACATAAAACATTACAAGTAGATGTTTCCCATGACTACAAGTTGATAAAGTCATAATATATATTTTCAGTTCCAGCTTCCTATTAACGGCATTCTTGAAACTTGTCACTGAAGAAGCAAATCTAGTTTCTAATATTAGGTAGTTCAGAAACGTTTGCTATCCGTAAAAGAAATATAATAATATCTGCCTCGTAAAGAATAGCCAGATAAATAAATGGGTAATATCGAACTCATGGCATCTCCATCATCCCTTTGATATTCCAGACATGCTGAGTTCAAAGTTCAAATATCGTACTTCACTGTGTACAGCACAATCATATCGGTATCAAAACA
This sequence comes from Doris montereyensis, assembly GCA_037039925.1. Taxonomy (NCBI): domain Eukaryota; kingdom Metazoa; phylum Mollusca; class Gastropoda; order Nudibranchia; family Dorididae; genus Doris; species Doris montereyensis. The sequence continues at coordinate 199,619 of JAXRKP010000804.1, read as the reverse complement.
AGAGCAGTGGTGAAAATTTGAATTTGGGTTTTGTGTGCACACTTGTAACGAAAGACCCGCTGAGAGTTTTTCTGCAGTTGATCTGTGGTCTTCTCCCATGACAATCTTCACTTCCAAAAAATCATTTCAACATGGCACACCCAAACAAAAAAGGGGGAGAGGGGGGAATGTTGGCGCAGAGTAAGTACACGACAACTATTTCTTTACTTTAAACAAAGTTATGAATGGACAATATTTTGATACCGCTCAAAACTGCGTATCGATATCAAAACGTGCTGAGTTTGCTGTTTTGTCCGCTTACCCGTTATGTAAGACGGGAGTTTAAGAGCTCCGGAATAAATATGTAGCAGCAGATGTGTTTGTGCTCATTGAAATTTACTCTATCCACCACATGCGAGGATCGCATGGGGAAGTCAGTGGGAGGAAACAGCAACATGAAAGATAATGTCAAGTCAAAGAAAAGATGAATGACCTACCAGTAATACCTGCCACCCGCCCACTAGACTGGTAGATAAATTAATGTAGTTAAAACACCCCACGCCACAAATCAGAACAATATAAAAACTTGCTTTTCGTACAAAGCGCCGTAGACTGGAACAACGAAGACATTTGTACGCAAACGCTACGATCGACAGTTTCAACAACAATATTCAGCCAACAGCAAGACTAAAACAGTCAACCTTATTATTTCAATTATAACTAACAGACCGACCAACACTCTCACCTCCCTGTTGTATTAAAGCCCAGTAAGTTATGCAACTACAAATACGAATTATACAGATATGAATGGTAAAATGATAGACAAACGGCTGGGTGACCAATATGCGTGTAGTTAATAGATACATTGTCAAAATTAAATATCAAAATGGATACATGTAGGTAGATAGATAGATAGATAGATAGATAGATAGATACATACATACATACACATACATACATACATACATACATACATACATACATACATACATACATACATACATACATACATACATACATACATACACACGCACATACTTACATATACATGCATACGTATATACACACACATACATACATACATACATACATACATACATACATACATACATACATACATATACAAATACATACGAGAGATAGGGGCAGTAATATGATCAGATATTTATATTATTACAGAAGAATTGAAATGAGGGAAAGAAAGGGATAGATTGGCTACATTATTATAGATTTTATAAGAAATATCAAAGTAACTCAGACACAGTAAATCAGACACAGTAAATCAGACAGAGTAAATCAGACACAGTAAATCAGACACAGTAAAATCAGACAAAGTAAATCAGACAGAGCAAATCAGACAGAGTAAATCAGACAAAGTAAATCAGACAAAGTAAATCACCTACTAAAAGTGTAGCACGGAGCCTATTGTGTAAACAGAAAATGTGTTGGCGTGCCAAATGGATTGCAACAAGAGGTAAACAAAATGTGTTGGCATGCCAAATGGATTGCGACAAGAGGTAAAACAAAATGTTTAAAAATGGCTGATGAAAGCAAACACAAACGTGTTAGCAAAGTTTAATGATTTGAAGCTGCCGTTGTGAGAAGAGAAAGGTGAGCAGTGAATGGGGGCATGAGTCACATCATATAGATAGACTGACAGACAGAATTGAGAGAGAGAAGAGAGAGGAGAGAGAGAGGGGGGGAGAGACTGGAGACAGAGAGGGAGAGAGAGAGGAGAGAGGAGAGAGAGAGAGAGTGAGAGGAGAGAGAGAGAGAGAGAAGAGAGAGAGAGAGAGAAGAGGGAGAGAGAGAGAGAGAGGAGAGAGAGAGAAGAGAGAGAGAGAGTAGGGAGATGAGAGAGAGAGAGAGAGAGAGAGAGAGAGGGAGGAGGGAGACTGAGACAGAGAGAGAGAGAGAGAGAGAGAGAGAGAGAGAGAGGAGGAGAGACAGAGAGAGAGAAACCTACTGATGACTTTGGCTCCCTGATTAAAAAGAACTGTTCGTATTAGCTTCCCTGCACATAGTTTAATTGCACATTATTTACATGTCTGTATTAGTGGGTGTGTGTATCTGATTAATTATATATATAAATATATATAATATAGTATATATATATAATATATATATATATATATATATAATATATATTATATATTATATATATAGTATATATATATATATATATATATATATAATATAATGGGTGTGGGGTTATGATATTATCAGTGAATGGAACAGAAATAAAACGCAATAATTATTTTATTAACAAAAGTTATGAAAAAATTTGCACAACAAAAAAACAAAAACGGTGAGTACACTACAGTGAACAAGCATAGACATAAATCTGTGAAATATGCTGAAGATGCATTCCCACTAGTTTTTGTTCTCGCAAATATCGGTGTATGTATTGTTTGTAGGGTTTATTTTGAATTCGTTTTGGGGGGGGGGGACAAGGTGGTTCAGCAATTGAGTGTCTGCCTCTGGCTTAGAGGGGTCGTGGGTTCGTACCCTTATGGGCTGGAAAAACGTACTCGAGATTTTCGCGTGTGCAGATGGACAACCTTCTCGTGGGAGTGAATTTAAAAAAGTCTGCCAAAAAACCCAAGATCACCTCGATGATGGATGCCCGAATCTCGAGAAATTATTAATGGGCGGACACCTTATCTCTGAACCACCGTGTCTCCCAGAAAGAGGAGGAGGGGGAGGAGGAGAAAGAAAGAAGAAGAAGAAGGAATGAAGAAGAAGAAGAAGAAGAAGAATAGAGAAGCAAGAAGAAGAAGGAGAAGGAGAAGAAGAAGAAGAGAAGAGGAAGAACGAAAAGAACAAGACCACAAAAAAAAGAAGAAGAAGAGGAAGAACGAAAAGAACAAGACCACAAAAAAAAAGAAGAAGAAGAGGAACGAACGAAAAGAAACAAGACCACAAAAAAAAGAAGAAGAAGAGGAAGAACGAAAAAAGAAGAAGACCAAGAAAAAAAGAAGAAGAAGAGGAAGAAGGAGAAGGAGAAGACCAAGAAAAAAAGAAGAAGAAGAGGAAGAACGAAAAGAACAAGACCCAAGAAAAAAAGAAGAAGAAGGAGAAGGAGATGAAGAACGACAATACAACAGGAGCAAGGAAAATAACAAGAGCTGGAAGAAGAATATGAAATAGAACTAAAGACAAAAGCTGCAAGAACCAGCAACAACGGAAACCACAAGCCTGCTATTGAAGCTGACGAAGAAAAAATTAGGGGAAGCGACAATTTAATATAACAATGATTCCTAAACCCGCTACAGCGAAGAGGAACATCTCCTTGATAAGCAATAAAGAATTGTTATGGAAAGAACAAAATACAGTCCTGAGTTGCTAGTGTGCAACATCAATGCCTTAAAGTTACACACTGCATTTCTTATAATATTTGCATAACTTTATATACATGTAGAAACCATAGTCGGTATATATTATATTTATTGTATTGGCTAGCTGTGTTGAGCACACTGCAAGAGTAACATAATTTGAGCCATGAATTTGTGGAACCGTTTGCCCTTTTCGTCCGCGTCAAATAAAACAGTGAGAGCTTCATGATGTGGGAATTTATGTTATTATGCATAAGTGTCAGGTCGGTTAAAAGGTCACCCCTTGGTCATCTGAGAGAAGTTGAATGATACATGATTAGGTTAATAATTAAGGACCACGAATTTCGTTCCCACGATTTGCTACAGGACAATGAATACAAAACGGTCTAGGTTAGCTAGTCGAATCCACTGACTTGTTTTGAAAATTACATTAGAAAGAGTGGGTTTTTTTCTTCTAACAGTTATTTATTTATTTTAATATATATATATATAATATATATATATATAATATATTATTATATATATTAATATATATAATATATATTATAGTCTATCTTTCTCTCTCTCTCTTCTCTCTCTCTCTCTCTCTCTTCTCGTCTCTCTCTCTGACTCCCGTCATTCTCTCTCTCTCTAATCTGTCTCTCTCTCTCTCGTCTCTCTCCTCCTCCTCTCTTCTCGTTCTCTCTCTCTCCTCTCTCTCTCTCTCTCTCTCTCTCTCTCTCTCTCTCTCTCTCTCTCTCTCTCTCTCTCTCTCTGTGTGTGTGTGTGTGTCTTCTCTCTCTCATCCTCTCTCTCTCTCTCTCTCTCTCTCTCTTCTCTCTCTCTCTCTCTCTCTCTCTCTCTCTCTCTCTCCTTGCTTCTCTCTATCTCTCTCTCTCTATATATATATATATATATATATATATATATATATATATATATTTAATATATATATATATATATATATATATATATATATATTCATCGCTCTAATCTCTCTATCCCTATTATCTTCTATCTCTATCTCTATCTCTATCTCTATTTCATACCTATACTTTGCATTTGATTCCTAGTCTGTTTGTATAGTTCTTGGCGTTGCTTTAGTGCTATTGTTCCTGTTGGGTTTTGGGGGTTTTGCATTGGGGTTTTTTTGTACTTTATACGCCTCTTGTACCTGTAAATATCTAATCTAGGTATCATTATTATGTTGACTTTGTAAGCTTTTTTGTGGGTTTTTTTTGGTTGTTTTTGTTGTATGTTCCCCTTGTCTGACACTGTTAACGGGAATTCAGAGGTGTCAAACAGGTCTCTACACCTTTAACGCAGGGTGAAAATGGTCCAATCTCTACAATTTCTCTTACATCAGGAGGAATCGTTTCCCAGAAAGCGCAGATTGATGCTGTTTGGTGACGTCAGCAGTGACATCATCTTGAATTATTTGGATAAGTCACAATGGGCAGGTAAGTGTAGTAGGTCAATTATTTTAGGTTGTTTGTCCAATTGGGCTTTTGCTTCATTGTTTGTTGTTGTGAAGTTCTGTTTTTGACAGCTTACGCAGTTGTCTTCTTTGCCCACCCATTACACCCCAAAAGACAGATTAAACAACAGAAAAGCAACATCATCTTTTAGCCCTCTCCACCTCCCCCTCCCCCCCAATGCACACGCAGACACAATCTCTCTGTCTGTCTGTCTGTCTGTCTGTCTGTTTGTCTCTCTCTCTCTCTCTCTCTCTCTCTCTCTCTCTCTCTCTCTCTCTCTCTCTCTCTCTCTCTCTCTCTCTCTCTCTCTCTCTCTCTCTCTCTCTCTCTCTCTCTCTCGCTCTCTCTCTCTCTCTCTCTCGCTCTCTCTCTCTCTCTCTCTCTCTCTCTCTCTCTCTCTCTCTCTCTCTCTCTCTCTCTCTCTCTCTCTCTCTCTCTCTCTCTCTCTCTCTCTCTCTCTCTCTCGTCTCTCTCTGTCGTATATACATAATAACATGGAGCAAGGCTATAACAGCAGCTGGTTGTCGCTGTCACTCTCATTGTTTTTTCCTACTCGTGTCATGTCCGTAGATAAGCTACGACGAGCTGGTTCACTTCATGAAGAGACTGGCATCAGCATGCAGAACCGTTTCCTTGGCTATCAGCGGAGGAACATCAGAAACATCTGTTCCTAGACACTGCAAGCAGCCCCTTCTCACCAATGTGAAAGAGAGTCTATGTGAGTGAGTTAGTTGCACGTGTACTCATCAATAACATTGGACAGATGTATAATATGTGATATTGTTTTTTTTAGCGTGTAATGGCCTTGGGATTCTACGTTAGATGTTTTTAGACCTGGTTTCTAATATGATTGCTTGGTTGAACCAATATGGGAGTAGGAATGTCTTTCTTCTTTTTTTTTTTTCTGTCGCCCCAACTCAGAGATCTCGAATCGTTCGTGATAAACAAGTCGTATGGAGGTGGAGGAGGGGGGGCGGGGGGGTGGGGGCTCGGTTTTTTTGGGGGAGGGGTGTTTTGGTTGTTGTTTGAGGGTTGGATGTGTTTTGTTTTGTTTTTGTTTTTTTTATATCATCATATTATCACATATCCTTTCAGAGTCGAGGTAGGTCATTTTGACCTTATAAATAGCTGTACATCTCAAACTAATCATGGAGTTTTAAAAATGACTGAACATATAGTAATGAATAAGAACAATGCACATTCAGTCCATCATACAAATATTTAAAGTATAAAGCTCCATATCAATGGCTTGTTTAAAAGAATTAATACTGTTTGCATTTTTTTGTTTTGAACAGTAAAATTATACCATAATTTGACTGTTCGTATAATGAAAACATTATGTCTTACAGAAGTAGAATGTTTTTGTTATTTGTTGTTAATTTGCTGTGGAGGTTTTCTGTTGGGAGGGTGGGGCAGGGGAGGTGGGGGGGTGGAGTTGGTAGCGTGTAAAAAAAAATGTCTAATATTGTTCATAGAAGTTCACTACGGCTTTTTCAAATCATTTCTTTTTAGATCAGGAGTATATTTACGGGCGAGAAGAAGGGCAAGGTAAGGGGGTGTTAGCTTTCAGGTGTCATAATGTGTAATTGAACAATTAACTTTAACATTGATACCACCTCTGTGTAAGCAATTGTTTACTACGAAGATGTCCTCATATGAATTATTCAATACAATGTTTTATTTTATTTATGAATCCAATTTAAAACATGATCTTCAAGACTCAATCAATTTATCAATCCCGAAAAACACAATGAAAAAAAAACATATCTCTTTGTACTCATCTGTTTGTATGCATATTCTGAACTGCAGCAAGAGCAATTTAGTGAAGTGCTAATGATTTAATTTCAAATGGAACGTTCTAACCGTCAATTACAGACAGTAGCTTTGTTCCTCTTTGCACATGGTAATTAAAGAGCTCAATCGTTTTTCTTCTCATCAGGAAAGGGACTTGAAGAGAACCGTTGGTATCAACTTTGGGCCATGTTGTGGGCGTCTGATTTTGTTCTGGAACCAACGTGAGTTTGTCTTGGAAAGAGGCCGTCGCTCCTTGGAGGCTTTCCTTAAGTACTACGTCGCTTTCCCACAACCTGAAAAGAAGCCAGAGTTCAGACGTATCAACGCCAATACGAGAACAGACTCCAAAAAGCGTCACTGGGTTCAGGAGGAGAACCCACTACATGTGAAGGCAACAACGTGTTGGGTATGGTTCTACTTCCCTTCTGCCTCTTGCCACCCTCTAGCCAATCCTCTACCAACAAGAGCAAAGGAGGAAGTCATTCATTTCCAAAAGAACACTCCCCAGCAGCCATCCCCTCGTAGCAAATCGTGTTCCTCTGGTAGAAACGTGTCCATTTGTGAAGAATTTATTATTGATGAAAGACGGACCACTCTCCCACAATTGATATATTTTTTGATAAATGAACGAAAAGTGAGCACAAAGTGAAACTTGGATCTGTGCCTCTCCAATGGGACGATGACTATTAAACAGTTTGTTAGAATCTAAACTAAACTAAAGGCCTTGGTTTTTTCGTGTAACATAGGATAATTCACTACTTTTCGCATGGATGGTTTCTGCTACCAGAGGCCATTATTTCATTTTCTTTGTTTGTTGTTGTTGTTTTGGGTGAATTTTTTTAGAGGGGTGGTGCTTGTTTTGGAACTCGGTAGTCCAGAGGTAATACATAGGTGTTGGCCTCTCAACCCAAAGGTGGTGGTATATCGAGCCCATTATATAGAGTCAGCCAGCGGTGGAACAATTTTCTCAGATTTCTTTTCGAGCCAAATTTACCCCTCCTTTGTCGAGGTAGATAGATCGACACCTAGTCCCATCGGATACAGACGATAAAAAGGAAGTCCCGTATGCAGATCACCACACTCCGTACATTAAGGATCCCTTGGCTGTTTACAGGGCAGTCCAGGTAAAATTAAAAAATCCTACCCAAAACCCCGATATCACCCTAGTTGGGGATGTGGGTAAATCAAATCAAATCAAATCAAACAAGTCTTTTAATTTCTTCTTCTTCATGTCTGTGAAAAACCCCGATTTCGGAAGACCAATACACAGTTTCATCTTTTGTCCTAACAAGTTGATATTAGTCTCCTAAACGTGTCAGTGTTAGTAGAATCGATGGCATCTTGGCTGAGAGAGAGCTCTACGAGTGCAGACTCGGGTCGACTTTGGATTTCGGAATTGTTAGTTTTTCGTTGTGGCCTCTTGTATATCTCTAATAGTGGTTTATTGTATGGGGCAGAGATATGTTCATGGTGTTGGTTATCTTGAACATGGCTATGACCTTGCTCTGCTTCGTCTTACAGCCAGCGGTTCGACGCTGAGTTTCTTCACAATCACAAGGTGTGATGAGTTAGTGTGTCGTGAATGGTTGGCAGAGATGCGTTTTAATGTTTTCTTTTCACTCCGGTGTTTCGTTTGCTTCCAGTTCCAAGTTGTTTTCACCCCGGTGTTTCGTTTGCTTCCAGTTCCAAGTTCTTTTCACTCCCGGTGTTTCGTTTGTTCTTTTCACTCAGTTTCGTTTGCCCCCAAAGTTCTTTCACTCCCGGTGTTTCGTTTGCCCCCAGTTCCAAGTTCTTTTCACTCCCGGTGTTTCGTTTGTGTTTCCCCAGTTCCAAGTTCTTTTCACTCCCGGTGTTTCGTTTGCCCCCAGTTCCAAGTTCTTTTCACTCCCTCGGTGTTTCACTTCCCGGTGTTTCGTTTGCCTCCGGTTCCAAGTTCTTTTCACTCCCGGTGTTTCGTTTGCCTCCAGTTCCAAGGACTGAAATTTCCACAGACTAAATATTCCGTCGACTCAAAACCGGCAATTTTATCCCCAACGCCCAACGACATTTGCTTATATATTACATGGAAATCGGGAGCAATAAATAAACATTTTAAAAAGCAAATAAAATAATCTGCCGATAAGGGAAACTTTCTGTGCGGAAAGCTGTTTGCATATTCCACTCCATAAAAACAGGCCTTTACATGGTAACTTTGTGGCAGTTAAGCCATTTAACACAGCTCTTAATCTTCCATTTCACGTAAAAACACAAATGCCGCTCCATGATAACAGGTCTGAACAAGTTAAGCTTTTTACACCAGCAATAGCATGAATTAGTTTTGATACCATTACCAGAATAAAAGTTGTTGGTTTCGGTTTGTTTGGTTTTTTGTTTTGTGCTTTTGTTTTTGTTTTGTTTTGTTTTCATTGAATTTTACGTCGTCCGCCATAAGTGGTGATCTCAATGTGAATTAAGAAGAAATGGCAAGATGAAAGTGAAAGCGTAAAAGTGAAACGGAAGAAATCAAACCGACCATTACCACCACTATCACAACCAACAGCGCCCGCCAACCGCCCATAATTTAAGCTGTAAACAAGAGGAGGTTTTTTTTTTTTTGACAACGTTTTGTTGTCTGGGCCTCGTTGGGTTGAACTATCACGGGATCATTATTATGTCAATATTTGACATGTCTATTCCGTCCTATATAAATATCGTAGGTGGGTTCTCTCCTTTTGTCTTCTTTCTTTGAAATGTACACAGAAAAAGGAAATCATGCTATAATTCACGACGTCTGTATAACTTTTGAGATAAAGGACTCCAGGAGAGGAAAACCAAAAGAAAAATGCGAGGTGTTCAAACAAACGAGAAGTTTAAATAAATGATCAGAGACTGGCGTCGCACACAATTACACCATAATATTATGATCATATTAGGAAGATATGAAAGGAAGTAAGTGTGTGCAGCGAAAATCAACAAAATACAGTCCATTAACAAACATTGGAGTTAGAACTTATAATATAATATGTTTTCTTGTAGGGTTGACGAATTGCGAGAATGTTGATTTAGCCGAGGTAGACATTAATTCGTATTATGAAATATGGACCAAACATAATTTAGATCTACGCTGGAGTAGATATATCCTGTTGATAACAAAATGGCTTCCTGCTTTGTTCATAATAATTGAAACGGCTTATTTTGGGCCATTTAATACAAAATAAACCAACTGGTTTTCGGGTAGTGTAAGCCTGAAAACATCTAAATCTATCACAACCCCCCCCCCACCCTTTCCCTCCCTCCCCTTTTCCCTTACTTCGCCGTACTATTTTTTAATAAGACCTGAGAAGTTGATTACATACACCTTATATTTTCTAGATCTTAAGTTTAATCCAGATCTAGTTTAGACCTGGCGAAGGTTGCTTTAGTTTAGACTTACGTTGACTTTGGTGACAATAACATTATTATGGTGGGTAAAATAAGGCAAAAACTCCTAACTCGGTCAGGGGGAAAAGCTGCATAACATAAATTAGTATGTTATTGTTATTGAGAAATCTTCACTAAAATGGCTGTTCACAATGGATGTATGGTTCAGTGACTACAGTAAATTTTACGTCTTCAAAAAATGTTATGCCAGTTCACCACTTTGGAACTCATCACATGGCCCAAAATCACTGTGGCATTTCTCAGCAACACGTTGGTTTGTTGTTAATAGTAAAAGTAATAGGTTCCCTTGTATTTCCTTCCAGTACAAAATTATTATATTTTATGTTGCTTCGCTTTATCCAATATTCTGAAGTAGCCTACATGTATCATTAAATGTATGCGTTATTATTGGCATTGGTTTGATTGCATAATCCTTGGCTTCACAAAGAGACAAAACTGTCCAGTCGTCCAACGCGATCGAAAAAAATAGTCAGCTCTAGATCTAGATCTATGATTATCAATATCATATCTCACTGAAGTGAAAAATGAAAGCGAAATGAATAAGGACGACTGGGATTTGTTTGTTTGTTTGTTTGCTTCATTGAAATGTATCCCGTCTGGCTTGCAATAATATATATATATATATACATGTATATACATGTACATGTAATAGTACTATTACTGTTAAGAATAATACGAAGGAGTAGGAGCCACAGTGGAGTGAAGTCAAACAGTCAAAGGCGAAATATGACAATAATAAGTGACAACTATTATGGTGATCTCAGCGGTGTGTTGAATTACGAGGAATCAGCATGACGGAAGACGTGAAAGATTGAAGAAAGGAATGAAGTATGATGAGTATGACCTACCTGCAGGAACGCAGAAATAGCGGTAATGGGCCGGTGCATGAATAGTTTAGGGATCCTCCCCCCCCCCACCCCATCCCTGCAGCCAATTTTGTAGAGTACACATTGTACAATTTTGATTTTTTTTTTCTTCTAGTGTACTTATATAGGCCCCCAAAATCTAATACCCCCCCGTACCAAGACTCCATGGGCCCCGGGGCAATGCACCGATTGAAAAACCACCCCAACCCCACCCCCACCCCTCCTCCCCTCGGTGGACCTACCTATAGTCAGGATAAAGGAAAGCAAAAAGGTCGAAATTAGTTTATTTTTCATTTTTAAGACTGCATTGTCCATTAAATTTAAACCACATTAACAAAGAAAAGAAGTAGGCTAGAATTGGAAAGAAGTTGGAAAAAAATTCATTTCCTTGTCTGTATGTTTCTAGTAAATCAATATCCTTTAGAACGCCTAAGAAGATTCATTTTACCTAGGGCCTACTTGCAGATGATGGAATGGAGTAGGCGAGAATTGATGGAATGGAGTGGAGAGGAATTGATGATGAATGGAGTAGGAGAGGAATTGATGGAATGGAGTAGGCGAGGAATTGATGGAATGGAGTAGAGAGGAATTGAATGGAATGATGGAATGGAGTAGGCGAGGAATTGATGGAATGGAGTAGGAGAGGAATTGATGGAATGGAGTAGGAGAGGAATTGATGGAATGGAGTAGGAGAGGAATTGATGGAATGGAGTAGGAGAGGAATGGAGAAAGAGAGAATGGAATGGAGTAGGAGAATTGATGGAATGGAGTGGAAGGAATGATGGAATGGAGTAGGCGAGGAATTGATGGAATGAGTAGAGAGGAATTGGTGGAGGAATGGAGTAGGAGAGGAATTGATGGAATGGAGTAGGAGAGGAATTGATGGAATGGAGTAGGCGAGAGGAATTGATGGAATGGAGTAGGAGAGGAATTGATGGAATGGAGTAGGAGAGGAATTGATGGAATGGAGTAGAGAGGAATTGATGGAATGGAGTAGGAGAGGAATTGATGGAATGGAGTAGGAGAGGAATTGATGGAATGGAGTAGGAGGAGGGAATTGATGAAATGGAGTAGGAGAGGAATTGATGAAATGGAGTAGGAGAGGAATTGGTGGAGGAATGGAGTAGGAGAGGAATTGATGGAATGAAGTAGGAGAGGAATTGATGGAATGAAGCAGGCGAGGAATTGATGGAATGGAGTAAGAGATGAACTGATGGAATGGAGTAGGAAAGGAATTGATGGAATGGAGTAGGAAAGGAATTGATGGAATGGAGTCGGAAAGGAATTGATGGAATGGAGTAGGAAAGGAATTGATGGAATGGAGTAGGAGAGGAATTGATGAAATGGAGCCCGGAGCAGGAGAGGAATTGATGAAATGGAGTAGGAAAGGAATTGATGGAATGGAGTTGGAGAGGAATTGATGGAATGGAGTTGGAGATGAATTCATGGAACGGAGTTGGAGATGAATTCATGGAATGGACTTGAGAGGAATTGATTGAAATTTACCCCGTCCATAAGGCGTTGTAGCTGAACCGTAGTGTAACTGTGAACTGACATACATGTAGTATAGTAATCACGAGGGCACTGATTGAAGTTCAAGCCTCACGCCTGGCACAGGTGGGGTTGTTTCCACAACATTGTATTCTTAGTAAAAGGTATTTCACTCTACTTTCCTCACTTGACTCAGATGGGAATGAGTACCCAGATAAAGGTAGAGAAACATCTTGTCAGAGTGTTACTACGAAAAGCCTGAGGCTTGTGTACTGTATTACTATGAGTGTATGCTTCCCCGGGAATTGAGGACCAAATGAATAAATGGTGTACAGCCGATGAGCCTTCGCTTGTGCGTGCGGGGATATGGCCTATAAATCCATCTTTATCTTTAATATGTGATGGTTTCAGGGGAATTAAGAGGCAACAGCAAGATAAACGCCAAGTGAAAGGAAAGAAGCAGAATCTACCTGTAGCACCCGCCAATCGCCCACGGATAGGAGAGGATATGTTTGTTTCTTAGAAATTTACCGTCCACCATTGACGTGATCTCACTTATCTCAGTGTGAATAAAGAGAAAACAGCAAGATGAAAGATAAGTGAAAGAAGGAAAGAAAAGAAGTAAGTAAGACCTACCAGCATCGCCCGCCAACAGCACACGGATAAGAAATAAACTTGTACTGGAACTTACGAGTCACTGAACATGAGCAATAGATTTGTTTGTTTGTCTAAATGAAATTCTACCTCGTCCACCATAATAATATACAGTGATCTCAGAGGAGCGAATTAAGAGGAAACAGCAAGGAGAAAGAGACGTGAATGTGAAAGCGAAAGGAAGTAGAAACTATCCATCAACACCTCCAGTGTTACACAATAGACTGACAGTGACAATAGTGACATAACGATGGTAGATTTCGTCAAACCCAGGCAGGTAAGGCAAGATAGAAATTGATAGAAGAAAAGTCGTAGCGACTGTAACTTTACTGTAACTGTAAAGTGTAAGTGTAAACACAATCTGACTGTCAGTAGTGTCAGGGAGACCAAAGCCAGATTTAATTATTTCTCTTTACTCGGTCAATCACTGGGGCTGACCGTGCCAATGAAAGACGTATTACTACTTCACCTAAACTGCACCCCACGGGTGGCTCGGTCACGTGACCCGAATTGATGGAAATCAAACTGTCGTCTAGGGGTGGGGTGGGGGAAGAGAGAGAGGGAGAGAGAGAGAGAGAGAGAGAGAGAGAGAGAGAGAGAGAGAGAGAGAGAGAGAGAGAGAGAGAGGAGAGAGAGAGAGAGAGAGAGAGAGAGAGACAGACAGACAGAGATGGCAACTCCCAGTCGTAGATCATTGCAAAATCCTTGGCTTCCCAATGAGTGAGAGTGAGAGACAAAACCGCCCAGTCGTCCAGTATGCAGCAGCAACCTCGGACTCGAGTCAAAGTCGATCTCTTTTTTTCGCCACTTCCAGAGAATCAGAGAAACCCTACCAGTACCACAACTAACTCCCATTTTCTATCCATCAACGGCCAGCCGAGCTAGTGAAATTCCTTGCGAGCCACCTCCCCCCCGCGCCTCATCCCCTCCGCTGACACCCACGCGCTTTCAGTCAGCTCATGTCTATCTCCTCATTTAATTTTGTTGGCGGGGAACATCTTTCTCTTGTACTGTTCTGTATACTACGTAGTACGGTTCTTTCACATTATTTCTCTCTTGTCTGCCTGCTGTGTAGGCGTTGTAGCGAAGCCGTAGTGTTGTGACTTGTTGAGCTTGTAATCACGATGACGACACTGGTTCAAACCCCATGCCTGGCACAGGTAGGGGGGGGGGGTTCACAACGTTGTGCTCTTAGGAAAGGTACTTCACTCTACTTTCCGCACTTGGCTCAGGTGCGAATGGGTAACCAGTTGCAGGTAGAGAGATATCAAAACTAAGCAAGGTTTGTGAGCAGATTAAACACTACATTACAAATTTTTGCTTTTAAAATGCTCGACAATTTCATCCTATCATCACTATCACTGATTGGGTAAGAAAGTTGCTAAGACTTAATGGTAATCCATAGGCCGCCAGTGGCATCACAATAGCATGTTTGCTTAAAGTAGTTATTCCATAGGCACCCAATGACATCACAATAGCATGTTTGCTTAAAGTAGGTATTCCATAGACACCCAATGGCATCACAATAGCATGTTTGCTTAAAGGTATGTCATAGGCACCCATCACAATAGCATGTTTGCTTAAAGTAGGTATTCCATAGACACCCAATGGCATCACAATAGCATATTTGCTTAAAGTAGGTATTCCATAGGTACCCAATGACATCACAATAGCATGTTTGCTTAAAGTAAAGGTATTTCCATAGACACCCAATGGCATCACAATAGCATGTTTGCTTAAAGTAGGTATTCCATAGACACCCAATGGCATCACAATAGCATGTTTGCTTAAAGTAGGTATGCCATAGACACCCAATGGCATCACAATAGCATATTTGCTTAAAGTAGGTATTCCATAGGTGACATCACAATAGCATAGGCAAAGTAGGTATTCCATAGACACCCAATGGCATCACAATAGCATATTTGCTTAAAGTAGGTATTCCATAGGCACCCAATGACATCACAATAGCATGTTTGCTTAAAGTAGGTATTCCATAGACACCCAATGGCATCACAATAGCATGTTTGCTTAAAGTAGGTATTCCATAGACACCCAATGACATCACAATGCATGTTTGCATAGGTATTCCATAGGCAAATGACATCACAATAGCATGTTTGCTTAAAGGGTATGCCATAGGCACCCAATGGCATCACAATAGCATGTTTGCTTAAAGTAGGTATTCCATAGGACATCACAATAGCATGTTTGCTTAAAGGATGCCATAGGCACCAATAGCAATGGCATCACCATAGCATGTTTCCTTAAAGTAGGTATTCCATAGGCACCCTGTGGCATCACAATAGCATGTTTGCTTTAAGTAGGTATTCCATAGGCACCCAATGACATCACAATAGCATGTTTGCTTAAATGTATTCCATAGGCACCCAATGGCATCACAATAGCATGTTTGCTAAAAATAGGTATTCCATAGGCACCCAATGGCATCACAATAGCATGTTTGCTTAAAGTAGGTATGCCATAGACACCCAATGGCATCACAATAGCACGTTTGCTTAAAGGTATTCCCTAGGCACCCAATGGCATCACAATAGCATGTTTGCTTAAAGTAGGTATTCCATAGGCACCCAATGGCATCACAATAGCATGTTTGCTTAAAGTAGGTATTCCATAGACACCCAATGGCATCACAATAGCATGTTTGCTTAAAGTAGGTATTCCATAGACACCCAATGGCATCACAATAGCATGTTTGCTTTAAGTAGGTATTCCATAGGCACCCAATGGCATCACAATAGCATGTTTGCTTAAAGTAGGTATTCCATAGACACCCAATGGCATCACAATAGCATGTTTGCTTAAAGTAGGTATTCCATAGGCACCCAATGGCATCACAATAGCATGTTTGAATTGTTTGCTTAAAGGTATTCCATATGCATCCAGTGGCCGGAGGATAGCATTTTTATTAAACTTAAAAATAGTTAAAGGCTAGTGGCCCCATGAGAGCGGTGGCCCCAGGATAGCCACCCTAGTTTTTATGCGAACTCTTTTGGTTTGATCTCTTACTCTTATTGTTTTTTTTCTGATTTTGTCTCTTTTAGTTAGTCTTCCCTACTAGTTCTACCCTTCTGTCATTATGTCATTTCAGCAGCAGCAACAACAAAGAGACGTTAAATGTGAACTCAGACACTTGAGAGAAAATAAGCTGTTGTAGTCGTAGAAGTAGTGGTAGTGTAGTAGTCAATTTATTTACATTTTTCATTGTCCATATGATAATGATGATGATGATGAGGATGAGGATGAAGTGAAGGACTTTGTTGTGTAATTTCTGACACACATCATGATAGTCACACAGGCATAGTAGTACATTGCAATGATATCATAAAAGTAGGAGAAGGCCAGCACTTTTGTGATGTTCATAGAATATCATTAACAGGGCCTTCGGGTCTGGGGAAAGTCCATGGGAAATGGCAAAAGATGGTAAGTAAAATAACAAATAACATGAAGAAAAGAAAAACGGTAAAATAACATGAACAAAAGAAAAACGGTAAAATAACATGAACAAAAGAAAAACGGTAAAATTACATGAACAAAAGCAAAATAGTAAAATAAAATGAACAAAAGTAAAATGGTAAAATAACATAAACAAAAGAAAAATGGTAAAACAACATGAACAAAACAAAACATGGAGGCAAATACTAGGGTTTTTTGGTTGTTATGTGTGCATTGTGTTGTTTTGTTTTGTTGTTATTAGGTGTCTTTTTGTCTTTTGCAAGATGGAGATAACAATAACAATATATTATACATACATATATATTTGTGTGTTCATAAATCTAAGCATAAAGTAACTCAATGTCACATCTGCTATTTTTGTATTAGTTGTAAACAAAGTCAATCTCTATCATATCAAGATTACGGAGTAGTGTATATATATGTAAACATAACAAGGCCCTGTTGCATGTGATTAGCATATCATTCTTATGTACGTCTATGTATTTTTTAAAAACCCACATTAACACAAGTTAACATCAACATAGAAGACGATATACCCTTTCCAGCTCACCATAACATATTCTTTAATTCTACTCTTTAGTCTTGTGCCCAAAACTCCAAAACTTAATTTACTGTATCATGCTGTGGAGAGAGCAGACTTTGTATGTCTCATTGGAATTTACCCTGTCCACCAGGTGCGGTGATCTCAGGGTGGAATATGAGATGACAGCAGGATGAAATAGAAAGGGAAAGAGTGAAAGGGAGGAAATAGGACCTACCTGCAGCGCCTGATAACCCCCCCCCAAAAAAAATAATTAAGAGGAAAACGCAAGATGAAGGAAGACCTGTTAAAAAGTGAAAAGAAAGAAGTAGATAGGATCAGACCAGTGGCAACTACCAAGATGAATCTAGGGCCGGACACCAAAGTCAAGAGTAAGAAGAAGAAAGAAAAGGACATTTCTAGTAAAATCATGTAGTGTAGAGACCCTGGTTTCATGCAGGGTCAACCTTTACAAAGTCCAGTGCTGGTATATAACTACGAATAAATACTACATATGTACTATACTATTACTATTGATAAGCACTTTGATTTGATTTGTTTGATTTGATTTTACCCACATCCATGACTAAAATGATCTCAGGCTTTTTTAGTAGGGATATTTGAATTTTACCCGGACTGCCCAGTAAACAGCCAAGGGATCTTTGAAGTGCACAGTGTTGTGATTTGGTCACATGACCTCCTTTTTATTCTCTGTCTGCAGTGGGACTAGGTGCTGATCCACCTACCTGGACCAGGAGAGGTGGGTTTAAGAAAAAACAATTTTTTTTCTTTTTATTTTCAACATGTCGGGCAAAAACCCTCCACCTTTCGGTTGAGAGGTTAACACCTTGCCTCTGAACCACTGAGTCCCCTATTATAAAACAAGAAGATATGAGTATGAAAGTAATAAAAAGGGACAAATGAATTTAAAAATCAGTAAGATCTCCAACAAACCCGTAGCCTCAGGTTCATTACTAAAGTCCTGACCACGGTCATCACATTGAGTAGACATTGAGAAAAAGAAGTACGGGCATACATCAAATTTCCATCCACATACACAATATGTCCACATCTAGTAATGTTAAACTTTATTTACTCAACATTCCTAAATCTAGATAGTTAGATCTATATATTTTTATGTAATATAAAAAGAGTATTTAATTGATATTATATAATAAGCTTAGCCTGCTATTTGCCAAGCTTTCCTTCATTTTACATTTATTTAAAAAATTGATATATTTCCTCTCCATATTCTACAAATCTAGGGCCAATAAATAGGATGATTATTTATATTGCACAAACAATTGCAGCTTACTTTTTGTTTATGTTACACTCCTGCATCACAACTGATACACATATGTGGAAGATGTGCATTGAAAATAAATGGTACATGTACATGAAACATAATATAAAATCCGATCCACACCAAAATTCTTTCTCACAGTTTAATTCTTCCTTTCCATCACAAGCGTTGACCTCGAAGGAAGAAGAGGACAACGATGAGAACCATCATGGTGAGAGAAACGGAAAAGAAAGAAATGAAATCTCATGAAGAATGACAGTGGTAGAGAAAGAAGCACCAAACCAGATCATAACTCACACTCACATTAACAAGGCTTTCTTTTGGATCAATCCCAGCCCTCGTACACTCATATGCAGTGATCTCGGGATGAATTAAATAAGGGGGTTTGTTTGCCTCCTTGACGTTTACAAGATTTACCATAAGAGGTGATCTCAGGGTGAAGTAAGGGCCAGATGAAAGACACGTGAAAGAGTGAAAGGAAAGAAGTAGGCCGTACCGTTACCATTAGCACCCACCCGTTGCCCACTTACATTATTGACAAGCACAGTTTTGCCTAAAAAATGGGCCTTTGACTTTGAGCCAAGCACAGGATTAAATGACCAAACCTCTATTACACGACAACGGCATCAGCCACACATGGTAATAACTTTGGTAGACAAACACAGGACTTTTATACAAGTGGCTACTTTAGGCAAGAACTAAGTTACCAACCACAAATCAACTCTTCTCATTCATTGACAACTTGTACAGATACAAAAACAAGCAAGATGAACTGGGTATTTGGGGTGCAAAACCATCATGAGGTCAAATTCAATATATAGCTCCCATTTTGATGAAAATACCAAAACATTATCCTTTTTATTTATTTTGTTTGGGGTGAGGTGGGAGTGTGCGCATAAATCATTAGACAATCAAAATCACATGTATCTGTATGATCAAAATATCTGGGTTGACACAAACGTCAATAACTTTTATTGTTAACAAAGACTTTTTTTTATAAAGTTTCTTCACTGCTACATACTTTGGAAAATCATCTTTTGTTTTATTTAAAAGCTCTCTCAAAAAGTTTTATCAATAGCGTACACATGTTTTCATCAGAACGGTAGTGATATGACATTGAGAATGACTGAACAAGGGAAGGGCCTGCTGATTTAATAACAATAACATCCATAGCGAGATAGAAATATGTAATAAATAGTCATGAATGATATACGGGATATTAAGTACGCTGTATAATTAATCAACCACGATGCAATGCAATACAATGCAAGTGTGCTCCTCTTTGTGTGTTGGATGTGATCAAAAAATGAAATATAAATATATTTATACATATTGCATATATATCATGTGATTACATGGTTTATGAAACAGCATTTCAAAGCGTATTATTCAATGCGACCATTAAAAAGAAGAAAAACCCAATTAGAAGTTATGGCAAAAAGGTGAATACAGATTTTAACATAGCTGGGTAAGATAAATATTTTCTCTTCAGGAACAGTCTATTATTCTATGTCTATGTCTTTTGTGCAGTTTAAAAAAAATGATAAGTATGCTTTTTAAAGAAAATAAATGATTTTACTGCCTTGAAGAAATCTTCAGTGTCAAAAATTTACACAGCTGACTGCTCACTTACTTTTTAGTTCTCTTTTGTTTTGTTCTTTTTTGGCAGGCTTTTTTTTGGTTGCATGTCATTCTCTTTGTTTTGTTTTATTTTTCTTCATTTCATGGTTTACAAGTTTCAATATCCTACACAACTCAGAAAAAGAATTCCCTGCTGACATTTCTTTCAAAACACTCATTTCGGCATTTTTTGAAAATTGAGACTGTCTACTATAGTATATAGATATCAACACCAGTTTCTGATGTGGGAATCAAAGGAATGATGACGAAGTGGCAGAACAATAATAAATTACTTTGGGGAAAACTCAATTTTTACTTCCACATCATGTCATAACTTTTACTTGAACTATTGCCACAAAAACTAAGTCAGTCAAGTCTAAAAACTGCTGTCCTGGAAAGACATTATTACTTCAAAGCAATAAGGGCAAGAAGAAAAAACCCCAAGTCTCATAACTTGCAATTCAAAGCACCAAAACAATCCAAAAACAAGCAAAACACCCCAGCCAACTTCAACTCCCACCCCATATAAAAAAAAACAAAAAACCCCCCCCAAAAAAACCCAACCAAGTTCATAAACACATATGAAAGACTGTATTGTGAATGACGCGCATAAATCAACAACAAAAAAAGCAGTCTTGAAGAAACGACCTTAATGACTCAATCGACAGAAAAGGTCAACAATATTGTCATTCAATATCTCAAGGTCCAGGCCTGGGGATGAGGTATTTGCAGTGAACATTCAAACGGTTACAATAGACGCCTGATATAGCAGTCTGGTGTTTCACCGTTGTCACTGTGGTGGTCTTCAGCTCATACCAAGGGCAAAGGCAAGGGGTGCGTGCCCCTTGCAACGAACCTTACAACTGATGATGGCATAGCATCAGGCCTTTTGCTCACCGCTGGTCACAACTTTCTGACAGAAAACGGGACGTTTGACAAGAGGTGCTCACTTAACACTTTTACAGTTGTCTGGGATTCATAGGATCATCATCAGATCAAAATCGAAAACATGTTTCAATCCAATTCTAGCACAAAGTTGAGGATATTATGAAAGAGACGCCAATGCACTGTCCAAAGCACAAAAGACTTTTATGGTATTTTATCATCAGCATCAGCACATTGTATTGTGACCAGACTTCACTCATTCTACTGCATTCACCAATAATAGATAACCCTTACCTAGCCAGACTGTGATGTATTTCGATTCTGGGGGTGCACATGAATATCCTGACATCATTGGATCACACTCATCATATTATTTGAGTGAATTATGCTGTGGTGAGTATCACTGTGTTGGTAGTGAGCTATTTATGCGTTAAAGCGAAATATTGACCATTGTCACCATTTCCATCGTGGTAGCCCGTTAATCTAATAGGCTGGTAGTATAGGGCAAAAAGAACACGGGAGAGCACAAGTGTGCGGACATCAATAGCAAATAGACAAGAGGCAATCAGTGTTTGAGTATCCACACTACGTGACCAAGAAAGATGTTGCACTTATAAATTCTAATGCACTCTAACACGCAATCATCAAACACTGGCACAAAAGAAAGCCTTCCATTTGATTGTGCAACTACAAAGGGAAATTCAAGTTTTATGTAATTTACAATCAAAGAAGAAAGAGAGCAAACAAGAAACATAGATGATATAATTTACAAACATACAAAGTCTCCAACCTACTTTGGAAAACGCAGTAGAAAAATAGGAAAGAGGTAATTTAGATTATATTAAAATAAACTGTTTATCTCAGACGTTACATTTTTTTTTAACTTAAGACATTCAATTACAAAATACAGTTTGATACAAGTATTTCATGACTTATACGTATATGTGTGTTTGTGTGTGTGTGTGTGTGTAATACACACATTTGACCCAGACTTCATCACAGATGCAAGTCCTACTAGGCATCACTCAACCCACAATCCAAGTATCCTTCATGTAATGTCTTCAACTTGCCTCCTATCAGAATCACACATAAGAAATGAGAGGTTCGTCATTTGAATGAAACAAGATTCATAGTCGTTTAAATAATGCAATTACATATTCTTTGCCCTAATGATGAATTTGTCCACATAGATATATAATATATGCTTCCCTTGCAAAACTTAGCAGAGAATGACAGCAGCCTTCTGGCATTTTGCCATCAGGAACTAAATGCAGTTTGATTGTCCGTTTGTTCCTCACTGCCTACAGTGGTTTTGATGATGCTACAGTTCCCCAGGGCTGATCTTCACATCAGTTTTATATAGACTTAAAAAAGACAGAGTAACAACACCCTGCTGCATCAACGTTTCATGTTTGAGGTGTGACAAAGCTTCATGAAAGATAATGGAAGAAGACAACAACAAAGATTGAAAGTGAAAAATCTGTAATATCGGAATATACGTTCGGGAACCCAAGAGGGAAATGAAAAGTCATAGATCATCCTATCACACATTTATCTCAATAGTTGTTCATGACATACCGTCCTCACGACACACTTGACGACTTTGGAGTTATAATCATTATCATACTCACATGCAAACTCATTCGATATACATGTATATTTATCACAAATTTCACTTGGCATTCTGTCCAAACTTCAGATTCTCTTTCCAGCTGTGAAGCGAGTTTCCGTGTAGTTAGGTGAACATAATTCTGAGCCGACTATGAATCTGATCATCAAAAACGGTGTATTTAAGTTGTATAATACTGTTGCAGATATAAAATGCAGACAAAGATAGATATATGTATTATAATGTCATCCACAGCATTATCTCATTAGTCTTTACATATATGGAAATAATCTGCAACCAATTACCTGTTAAGAGGAAGCTGGCTGTAAAACTGACAGCCATACATAGTGTCAAACCAAGCAAAGCATCAAATTACTTCATACAAATAAAAATTGGGTCATTACTTTTCATGGTCCTCCAACACACACACTCACAAAAAGAAAGATTTGGATTCCATTAATTATGTTGCTACCATTTCAAAAATACGGAGATATGATGGAAGTTATATACTTATGGATAATATTGGTGAAAAACATTACAATTTTAATCTATGACTTTCATGTTTTAAATAAATCAATCAAATTTGGCTGTTCTGAAATAACACACTGGCCTTAGTATCCGCCCCTCATTTATGAAATGAGTTTTAGCATTGCTCAGTATTTAGAGGACAAAATAACAAATCAAATTATTTTTTTTGATTATAATTTTTTTTTAGAATTGTCTCATTCATTACACCCCCCCCTCCAGTGTTGTCAATATTCCCATATTTATGTGCTATAAAATTATAGATAAGATTTGACTCAGTGTTATTACAACAAAGCAATGAATTGATAAAAATCAATGCCAATATCAAAACCAAACATGCAGGTTCTATTCTGTCCAATGTATGTGTTGGCACATGACTAGTCTAACCACAGGGTTCTTCTACACTGGAGACATCAGTCACCAGTGGCAACAGAAGATCTGCTCGATTTCAATCCGGGAGTTGACACTTTTCTGAACTTCTTAATCAAAATGTAGAAATACTTCCGAGTACTAAATCCATCTACAGTGAAATACCCGTTTAAATACATGCCATGTTCTCGCAGGTCTCATAAACTGTATAGAATTGCATGTCTTCAGTAAGAACCAAAAATGATGTAGGAGCCCAACAGGTGTCAATGTGATTATACAGCACTCACGTCATTCAAACACTACTGGACAATCATAGGTTTCAATAAAGCTAAAGTATTTTACAATTCAATGTGAATCGTAAATTCACCTGATAGTGATACGTTGTTGCACTGACAAACTGTTACATCTTGTTTCCACTCAGTCACTGAATAACACTTTGACAAATTAAAAAAGAGACTTTCCTTACGAGTCTTTTAAAGTGCAACATTTTAGAGGAAATCCATATCACTCCACAATCACTAAGAAATAACAAACTAAAACTTCACGACTAAGCATTGCAATGCCTAAGAAGGGACAGTTTGTCCTTGCCTTCGTGTTCCATGCAAACCAAAGAGCACTACGGATCATTTTCTTGATCTTTCTTTCAATCCATCATTTCATAGAATATTATTTTTTCCTTTCAGACCTCCGCACCTATATATACATATATATAGAGAGAGAGGGAGAGAGGACAACGTATGCTTAACGCTGAGCGGTATCTTATCATTTCAGAATTACAATCTGGATTAAATTTAAGTTTAATCTTCTGCTACTGTTGTTTTTTCTTTCTCCTTTTCTGCAACAGAATTTGAATAAAAAGACCACTGATTGCCTTGGACTCTCTTAACTCCACTTTGCAAATCTTGAAATCGTTTCTGTCACTGATGGCATGTGAAGCAATTCTGAAATTTTCTTTTCCGTGGGAACACATTCAACAGATGCTGAAAACTGAATTACACTACGTGATGATGACTAACATCTCTAGGTAGCGCCATTTTCCAACGCCTTCAGTTGCTTCAAGACTGTGTCTATAAGCTTCTTTTTGTCTCTCTCATTCTTCTTAAGTGATGTGAACAAGTTGCTTTTCTTCTTGTCCGCATTGTTCAACCTGAGAAACAATCAAATATCAAATCCTTTGAAGACCTGTAAAAGCAGGTAAATCATTGTTCCAATTTTCTAACATAAATATCATAGCTAACTAATGATAAGATAAGATAAGATAAGCTTTATTTGTCCTTTTGTGACTTTTTTTCTCTCTCGTCACAATTTCACTAAATTTAAAAAACAAATGGTCATTTCTTAAATAATACAATAAGAATAAGATACAAAATACATAGAGTAATATTAATCATGATGATAATATACATTATGTCATATCTTATATAACCAATAAGAAACAAAACACACACACACACTCTCTCTCTCTCCCTAATAACAGTAGATAATGACAATGACAATAAAGGCATGGGCATGATGTGATAAAAAAGCAGTAATACTACAGTAGGCCAATCACAAATGAAGAGGAATAGTTACATGGGGCGTTGTAGCTTAACCGTAGTGTTGTGAGCTTGTAATCACGACAACGCTAGTTTAAGCCCAACGGCTGGCATAGGTGGGTTTTTTCCACCTTGTACTCTTAGGGAAGGTACTTCACTCTACTTTCCTCACTTGACTCAGATGAGAATGAGTACCCAGCTATGGGTAGAGAAACATCTTGTCAATGTTAGTACGAAAAGCCTAACAGGCTTGTGTACTGTATGTTCCCCCAGGGGTTGAGAAGAACTTTGAATGAAATGGCCTGTTAGGGGATAAATGATGTATAATTGGTGAGCCTGCACGTGTGTGGGGATACAGCCTATAAATCCATCCTTTAAAAATATATTATCTTCTTCTTTTTGTTTTACAAAAGAAATATGAGCGCAGGTTTAAGCTGCACAAGATAAGACAGAAACAAAGACAAGACAACCATCAGAAACAAAGACAAGACAAACCTAAAGGAATAGACAGAAAAAAAATCTCTAGGCACCAGACAGGCTTTGCACCCATCACTATCAAAAGAGAGTGCACAAATGAAGTTGGAATGGTCGCAAGTCACTCTCTTTATGGTGAGGCGATGGGTGCCAACGTGGACGTTGTGAGTTTGATTGATGCTGTCTGATGTACAAAGATTTTTTTGTTTATTCCTTTGTATTTATCCCATCCCTGTTCCTATGGGGATTCAATACTTATTTCTTGTACATATTCGTCCCTTTTGGCATGCCGCTTGCCTCATTCTTTGTCTTCATACAATTCAAAGTCTCTCAATCACTCACTTTTCTAATAAACTGACAGCCGTGTGCCTCGGCACGCGTAAGTATCGAGCCTGTTGTTTGCCAAAGTCTGCCAGGTATTCAGACCAGTCCCAGTTGATGAACAAGTCCAAAAGCTGGGGAATTAAAAAAATGAAGCAAGTAACAAAAACAACAGAAAGATATGGAATCTTCAGAGAATTGTGTTATTGATTTTGATACATTCATGTACAATGATGTGCCAAAATGTAGATATTCTTGTATCACTTCTTTTTCAAGCTCTTAAAATTGCTTCATTGTAAATTTGTATATATATATATATATATATATATATGTATTATGAGCAATAAAGTGTATTTCATATTTCAATGCATTGACTGTATTCTTATACTGGGACAGGACTTTGTCTTTTCATCGCAGTGTGAAAGCACCTACAGCTTGTTTGTAATGAGATTTTCCACGATACAAATATTCAGTATTCTTATCATCCTTAAAACTATTGGAAATATTGAGGAAATATCTGCGGATGTTAAAAGTGATACAAAGGAAAAATGCAAAAATTCAATTCGATGTCCGTGCCTGACTAATGTGATCAATGGAGCCTACACATATATCTTTTAACGTTTGTTTCTTTCATATTCTGTCCATCATACTATACAATGTTTTCAGGGTTAACTAAGAGGAGACAGCAATATGAAAAACATGAAAGACTGAGAGAAAAGAAGCAGCAGGACCTACCAGCAACACCCACCAACTGATCACATACTTCATTCTGAGAGTTACAAGAATGTAAGAATCAAAACTAGGCACAACTTTAAGTCTCACCTGTCTAAGGTCTGTAAAAGCCATTTGCAACGTTCCATCTCTAGAGTCAGGTACAGGCTCCGATGAGGCAAACACTGTGTGATAGACAAGAGACAATGCCTACATGCCGTTGTTAAGACACAACTCAGTTCTACTTTATAAACTGTTCTATGGTAACTGATTTCTTATATGAGACATTTTAATGCTATCACATCAAAATTAAAATCCAAACTTCTCTCCAATTTCGAAAACCAAAATTTTTATCTTCAATTGAAGTCATTAACCTTATCGAGGTCACTGACATGAGCAACATAAATCATTCCAAAATTTTACGTTTACCCATTTTCAACATGATCAAAATCGTTTCTTCTTTTAAGCTTTTCCTCTATCATAGCTACCAAACGTTTTCAATTTGAAAAACAGGCTCCCACTCCGCAAACTATTTCTAAAGTGCATGGCCGCTTGTAACGTTCCAGAAAACTTGGAATATTAAACTCTTTAAAGTAAAGAACGAAAGTTTGCCGATCACTGTCCTTTCTGGCAAAATGCAACAGTAGTTTTGCAAACTCTAAATGAAATACCCGGACTTTCATCATGATATCTCTGAGTCTCTGCTGTTAACTTGGGGTTTCTTTACAACAACAAAAAAGCAACAGCTAACATTCATGTATGTGTACTTTTCAAAGCAAATGCAGACTTACAGGACTCAAACTAAAACAAAAACAAACCCCACACTAAATACCTTTTTTACGAACTAGTCGGCAGCTTCACAATAAAAATAAAACAAATTTTAACAAAAGAGGTGACCTACGTTCACACTGCATCACATCCAAGTTGAACTGCTGAATGGCTCCCATGGACAACTGCCGAATCTCGTTGTCCTGCAACAAGGCCATGAGACGTGAGGAAATGTGCTGGCAAGCTGACATGCACGCCGTCTTGGCCACTTTATCCTGCCATCAGGGGACGAGTGAGTCAGAGGAAAAGATGGATACAGTGACAGATACAGATTTGCCATTTGACCAAAGCAGGCCATTTAGCATAGTTTGGTTACCTTATTATGTAATGAAATGTTATGAAATGCAATGGTTATCTTATTACGTAATAATTTGATAAAATGCACTTGGTACTTTGGTACGTAATAAATAATATGTAACGTAATGAGGGTTACCTTATTATGGAACAATACACAATGTCATGTAATTGTTATTTTGTTATGTCATAATATGCAATGTAATGTAATTTTATGGTTACCTAATTCAGCTTTCAAAAGAATAATTCATATCCTCTCAAATGACAATAATTTCTATCATTTCTGAAGATTTTTTTTTTGTCCACACTGAATTCATAAAAGAATGTGCAAATGTGTATTCTACAAACTACAAATTTGGTCATTTCTTAACTTTTATGCAATTCTCAGATTCATGACATTCATTTCACCAAATTTCATGCAGTTATAGTAAATGGCAATCTGTACAGATTTGCCAGACACATTTTGTCTGCCAGAGAAACATGAAATTGTCAGTCTATGCTTGTTGTGAAAGTATTAAAGTATGCAAACAAAAGAAATCATACTGAAAGCTTTAAATTTTTAAACGATATAATCCTCTTATTCTTAACTCCTTTTACATTTCTTCTCAGAGCTTTAAATTCAAAAACTTCCAATTCTGGGCAAACAGAAAACAATTGGAAAAAAAAATCATTAATTTACCAAGAGCATGAGGGAATAAATCTATGTTCACCACTATCTTGCCTCATTATATATTTTTTGTTTAATGAGGTGTACGCAAATGGACAGGAATGTTCTAGAATAAGTAGGCATATGCTCAAAACAAATATAAAACTGTTTCCTCCACTTCTGTAAACATGAAAATTGATGGCACTGTCTAATCAGAATAAATCTATAAAACTAAATTAAAGAAACAAACACATGGGTTGGCAGCATCCAGTTAAATGTAGGAAGTAAGGTAATGGGGACCAATGGAGCAAAGGGCAAGGGTAAAAAAAATAAAAAATAGGGGGCGGCACACGAAAAAAAACTGGAAAATAATTACATTTATTACATAGATTATATTCACTTATCATAAGGCAAATTCAGCATACACAAAACAGTTACACACATCTGGAGGATGCGGCTAAAATATATATATATATATATATATGTATATATATATATATATGTATATTGTATTTGCTGATTGCTGATTGCTAACCGCGTATCGAGCATTTATTTTAAACAAACATAAAACATTCTCTTTCTGAAACATCTAAAAATAACTTTTTTGCGTCGTCTACAGAATATATCATTCAAATTCAACCAACCAAAATAACTAAAACACTTCACTGCTCTACCAGTGGTGGTGAAGATTTCTTCTAACTTTATTTACAAATCATTTTTTTTCCCAGGTCTTACTTAAAAGTTGTCAAATGTTTCATGCGCGCATAGCAAAAGGCAGCGGCCACATGTTATTCAAAGATTTATTTGATGATGCATGGTAGGTCCACAATTTAAAACAATTCACCAATACACGACGCTAACAGTGAATTGCTGGTCTATTTATAGAGTGTGGACTATGAGATATAACATATGTAGCAGCAGGCACTTTCCTTCCACCTGGTGTGTCATCCTAGTGACAGGGTGGTCAAAGCGATGGCCTCTCACATTGGAGGACCAGGCTCCAGTATCCCCCATGTTGTGCATACGTGTAATATTTACTGTGTGATTTTCCAGGTGAAAATGAAAACAGTCCCTAGTACAAAATAGGGTCTAGTCCAAGTATAGAAGGGTAACAACAAAATATCTAAAGGTTCTATGTTCATAGCACTTTGATGATCAAATCTCTCTTTGTTTCTTTCATTGGTGATCTACGAGAATTAAGAGGAAACTGCATGATGAAAGACATGTGGAAGAGCGAAAGGAAAGAAATAGGACCAATCAGTATTACCTGTCTACAGCCCACATACATTAAAACAGCTGTGATACAGATTGTGAATGGTGTTAAAGATAATTTCCACAACACAAAAGAAAACAAAAAATACTAAAAACAACCCACTTATCCACCAACCCACATGGGCACATGTTTCCCTCCCCTTCCCCTCTCCCAAAATATGTCCAAATGACTTTATCCAAAATTTGAGATGACTGATCTCAAGATGGAGAAACGAAAGCTGGCACTCCACAACAACGGGGTTTAGTTTAATTGAAATTTAACCCCATCCATCATATCATGCTGTGATCTCAGGGGAAATTTAAAGGAAACAGCAAGAACAAAGATAAGTGAAAGAGTGAAATGAAAGAAGTAGGATCTATCAGTAGCATCCCCCTAATCGCCCACTACTACAACTGGGTCACGGGGACATTACGGGGACATTACGAGAATCTGGTCTACAAGGAATGCCTAGCATCATTATCAATCAGCGCATCAATGTGATGTAGGGAGGGTGACAAGAGAGTGAGGTGTAAGTGAAAATAGATTTAGGCATAGTTTATTTCACTAAGAAACGCCCAATATAGGGAGATAAGAGGTTGGGGGATGGGGGTATTTACAAGCTAGTTTGCAATTTGCACATTGACAGACAACCCTAGCAGTGCAATAGATTTGGTCCTAAAGGACATTGTGTTGTGCGTGTCTTCAACGGACGTGGATGATGATCACAGAGCATTAAGGTGATGAAATAAAAAGTGAAAATCAATCATGACGGTCTTTAATGCATTCCACAAATCAGGTGTGAGAAATACATGCTCACATT
This sequence comes from Doris montereyensis, assembly GCA_037039925.1. NCBI lineage: Eukaryota > Metazoa > Mollusca > Gastropoda > Nudibranchia > Dorididae > Doris > Doris montereyensis. The sequence goes on along the minus strand of JAXRKP010000804.1, from coordinate 169,434 downwards.
CAATACGCTCACAAACAAAAAGAAATGGGGAGGGGGGGGGGGGGGGGATAAATTAATTAATTTAAAATGGATTCAATATAGGGTTAGTGTGGGACCACTTTTGATGCATATTGTCATGTCATATTCATACTTCAAACCCAAACAGTGGCCATGAAGAATGACAAAAACAAATCTAAATCATGTACTGTGTATCCTTCACTAATAACTCTGGCTTCTAGTTTGAATCAAGTGGTGTCGGTGGCCGAGTGGTTAGGCTGCCAGCCTGGGGATCATGAGTTCGAATCCTAGCAAAGCCAGGTCTGACGTTGTGTTCCCTGGGAAAGACATTTAACACACATCTTCCCCTCTCTACCAAAGTGCAAATGGGTACAAGCACTAGCTTGGGAGTAAAACATGCGCCAGACTAGCGTCCTGGCCAGGAGGTGATTATTGTCACCTGTTCCGCATCACACTATAGAAACCGAGATAAGCTCCGGCTCTATAGGCCTTAAGGATCTTGAAGGAACTTCACTTTTCTAGTTTGAATCTAACAGTAGACTTCAACATGTCTCCATTTCTATGGCTGAATCATTCACATTGGCGAAATAATATCTACATAAAGGTAACTTCATAATACAGAAGGGGTATCTGAAAATTGAAATTAAATGGCTGTAACAGCCAAATCAAGATCAGAGATCTGCAAAACTTTAATAAAATATAGCCAAGCCCTTTGCCAGAACTGTTAAGAACAAAAGCTTTCCAAAGAAAACGAACAGAAAGCTGCCATCCTGTCAAGCAACAGCATTTACACGCTTACACAAAATCATACTGTGAGTTCAAAGAAAAACAGCATTGATTTTCAAAAATGGTCTGTGGAGCTTGACAGTGAAATAAAAACAAGTCAGGTTAGTTTTCATTTCATTCCCAAGTTAGCATTCAATGATCAAACGCCATGCTACCTATTATCATCAAATTCACTCAAAAAATCGTGTCTACTACTACTATAACAAGACAAGGCACTTTCCCTTACAGCCACATAATGTTCCCAACTGCGGTGGAAAACCTGAAAACAAACGAGGAAATTCTATGACAAGACTTTGCAGTGTTGATACTAGGCACTCTTTCACTCAGGAGCAAATTGGGTCTGTCTGCCTGCCCTGCTTGATTTACACACCCTGGTGCTGTTTCACGTCTTATGGTGCGCTCTGTACGAACTGGTGTGTCCATATCTATCACCATGCTGGATGCATTGCAAGTCAACAAATTCACACGAAAATGCCCATGTACCATCCAGACAAAAGGAGGTAATTAAGTTAAAATCACAGACTGGGGAGTGTAGCTGTGTCCGTCTAAGCTTTCCATTATAACAGAAAAGCAGCAGACCATAAGATCACTTTGTGTGTGTGTGTGTGTGTGTGTGTGTGTGTGTGTGTGTGTGTGTGTTGTTTTACTCCGAAATTAAAATTTGACACACGAGCCAGGATCAAAATCTTGCAGTTGTTGGTGGGAAGTACACAAATTTACAATTTGTTTAATCTACATAAATCATTTGAGTTTGGCATGCTTTTTTTTTTTGCAACAGTGGGATGGGATGGTCTAAAATACTTTATTCAGCACAGATGACTCAAAAAATGGATGAGGAACATCTAAATACTATAGGTTACACACATATCACAATTGTTCCCTGAAGGAAGAAAAAAAAAAGAAAGCATATTTCCTAATTGACGACCCACTCACAAACTCATCAAAATCTTATAGGCTTTGTGCAATTGTGTGCTTATCAAAAAGTTCATGGCCTTTAAAACATTTAGTCGAATAATATTTCTAATTTACAACCTTTCTTTCACTTTTACAGAGCCGGGTCAGTTTGTTTGTTTCTTACATTATCATAATTTGACTTTACAAGCATCTGGAATGTATGTTGAAATGTATGCTACAATACACTTACAGTTTATATCTACAATATTCTACACAATTTTTACAGTACTCATAAATTCTACACCACAATAAAGTAATCACAAATTCTACATCAAGCTACAATGTTCATTAATTTCACACACACACAGACTCCACACAGGTGACACAAATTACCATACTTCTACTTTTCCTCCTATATTCATTGCGGACAGTTTCCTCCACCATAGAACGTTCAATAGAGAGCAGGGCAAGAGACAGTCTGCCATGCGGGACAAGACTACACCAATTTCAATTTGAGTTCAAAGTCTAGCCGAATGTAGGGAGTAGTGTATTTAGACAAGTTTTAGTTGCTTGTATTATATGCAAACTGTTTTGCGATATGTCCTGCAGTACGGACTTTTGACTTTGTATTACATTTCATTATTGTATCCTTAATAGTCAGGGGGTCAAAAGTGAAAAAACCTTGAGATAATACATATTGAATGCCAAAACTCTGTCTCGCTCCTTCCTTCCTTCCCTCCCTTCTCTCCCTCCCTCCCCCTATCTCTTTTCTGTGTGTGTGTGTGTGTGTGTGTCTCTCTCTCTGTCTGTCTGTCTGTATGTCTCTCTCTCTCTCAATAGTTGGCAATCCGTATCAGGATAAGAAGGAGAAGCATTCACAGGCTGGCAGAGGGAGAAAGGACTTCAGGTAAGGAGTGAACAGGTGAAAGATTTGGGGAAAAGAGAGTATCTTTCAGGGATGAGGAAGAATGGGGTATCTCCTCACTTACTTTGCCAGAATAAACATTCTGCCAAAAATAATTCAAAAGTTAATTGGTCAATCATTCATCAGAAACATGTGATTTCAAACTACTTAAATATCATGAAAAGTTATAAACGGATACAACCCTGATGTATAAGGAAATAAATAATGCATTAAAAAGTCATTAGCTTGTGTGAATGTTTTCATTTCATCTTACAACCAAAATGAAAAGAATCTTCTTCCGAAAGGAAGCATACACAAGTTGATAGTTTCAAAATGTGCATAAATATTGTCCATGAAAACCATAACAAAAGCCTGTATCATTTGAGAGACTTTTAATGTAAATTAGAACAAAGGAGTTTTGATTTGATTTTACCCACATTCACAACTAAGATGATCTCAGGTTCTCTGGTAGGATTTGTTAAACTTTGCCCCGGACCTCACTGTAAACAGCCAAGGGATCTTCAACATGCACAGTATTGCGATCTGCACAAGGAACCTCCTGATTATCGACTGTCTCTGATGGGACTAGGTGCCACCCCACCTGCCTAGACCAGGGGAGGGTTGGTTTACCCGAAAAACTTGGGAGCACTTTTTAACCCTTCGAGGCATTAACCCAAGAGCTTTTGGTTGAGAGTATAATTAACACCTTGCCTCTGTACCATTGAGTTTTCCTCAACTAAAGAGCATAAAAAATATGCAAAGTTTACAACATCTGCTAGGCTGGCGGATTTTCCCCTTTCTTCACCTTCAAAGCACCATTGAAGGCTGAGCCAATCCCTGGTATCCCCTGAGTAATGGTAACATTGACCATTTGTTTGTTTGTTTTTGTTTTTGTTTTTTTTTGGGGGGGAGGAGTTCGTTTAGATTTACCGCGTACACCATAGGCAGTAAGGTGAACTAAAGGAAACAGCAAGGTGAAAGAATGGAGGGAAAGAATGAGGTCCTACCAGGAGAACTGGTCAACCGCCAACAAGATAAGTCAAAGAGTGAAAGGAAATAAGTAGGACCTAATAGTAGCCACGGAATGTACCATTATGAGATTGCACGGATAGGTTTTTCATAGACTAGGAGTGAAACTGGTCATTATAGGGAGAACTGACGATCACTGAAAATCGACTTATGTGAAGAGAGAAAACAAAATTTCAATGTGCAGTCAATCCCTACAAAAGACTTTTGATCCGAACAGCCGTTACTGGGTGAACCATAAAACCATCCTCCTATAACCTTGGGCCGACACCCTTTGCGAGACACAAGTGTTGCTAACGATAACTCTTAGAGCATCATTACAAGTATACCAACTTAGGCAGAACTAATAAAATTTCTAGAAAGGTGTAGAAAGTGTAAAAAATAAGTGACGACTCCACCAAGCAAGACAGAACAAACATGAGACGTTTCAGGTATGACCCTTCATCAGACAACAGGCGAAGAATACATACATACTTATGCAGGCATCACACAGTCTGATGTCAGAAGGAAAAGCAGAAAGGAGGGGGGGGGGGGGGGGGGTAGAGAGAGAGAAGAATCATGGTGATAATTAGAATGAGTAGAAGGGAAAAGGGGAAATATGAGATGGGGAAGGGGATGGGGGTATTCCCTTCCAACATCACACTGTGTGATGCCTGTATATGAGTGTAGATGTTCCTCATTTGTTGTCTGATATCCGAAATGTCATGTGTTCTGTTCTGTCTTCCTTGGTGGAGTCGCCATTTATTATCATATATTACTTTCCACTTCCATCCACTGCGGCTCCTTTGTGTTACCAAATCAGGCAGTAACTATTAACTAAATTACAATCTTAGAAATTCATTTTTAAATGAATTACTTTTTTTTTTAACCAACACTACCACATGAGAACTGGGGATGTAACAGTAATAGAAAGATTGAAAACACCCTTAGCCCTGAGTGATGGTTGGGGGAGGAAGACACAACACAAAAGGCACAACAACACACAACAAACAGCACACCCATCAAAATGTAACGGCTTGAAACCAGCATGTGTGGCCTACGATGGCGAGAGAGAGAGAGAGAGAGAGAGAGAGAGAGAGAGAGAAATGTGGGTCTAGGTATAAACTACTCACAGGCAAGTTGGTGAATGACATAAAGGTACTCTGTAGGAAGGCCACCAGGTCCATGAGGTAGCTGCTGGCTTGACCTCGCGCCTCTGACGCCGTCCAGTCATAGGAAGCTGGGAAGGCAGGGAAAATGGATGTGAGGAGGGGAATCATACAATCATGGAAGTATGGTCAACATCGCAATAGGGTGTTATAAACCAGATCTCCATAACTTCTACAATCTATTAGAACAAGAACAGAATATATTAAGGGTGGACTTGGGCATACTCAAAAACACTAGGAAAATTTAAAGCTAGAACAGACAAGTTTGAATTTGTCTCTCAGTGTTCAATCGACTGTAGGCTAGCACCAATGGTCAGACTTGTAAATGTAATGTTGTAAATATAAAAAAGATAAAGTTGGATCTATAGTCCATTTCCCCGAACATGGATCTATAGGCCTTATCCCCGAACATGGATCTGTAGTCTGTATCCCCGAACATGGATCTATAGGCAGTATCCCTGAATATGAGTCTAGAGTCTGTATCCCCCGAACATGGATCTATAGTCTATATCCCTGAACATGGATCTATAGTCTATATCCCTGAACATGGATCTATAGTCTATATCCCTGAACATGGATCTATATAGGCAGTATCCCTGAACATGGATCTATATCCCTGAACATGGATCTATCCCTGAACATGGCCTATAGTCTATATCCCTGAACATGGATCTATAGTACCCCTGAACATGGATCTATAGTCTGTATCCTAGAACATGGATCTAGAGGCCGTATCCCCGAACAAATCCATGCTCACCTGCCATACGTCATTTATTCCCCAGCAGACCATATTACCATCCAAAATCATCCTTGCTGGACCGTCATGTCGTTTGATGTGGCCAAAGTATTTCAGCTTTTGAACTCTGACAAACTGTTCCAGCCATCCTTCGTTTACCTGAAACTCTTCTCTTATGGATTTGTTGGTTCTGTGTTTGGTCCATGAAAGTCTAAAGGATTTTTACGAAGCATTTCATTTCAAATTTATTTAAGATTCAATTCTAACGCTGACATTATCAGTATGGCTTTAACTACACTTCAGTCCTGGTATTTTGTCTTCTATATCCATATCCATATCTTCTATCCCTCTTTTTCATGTCTGTATATATATATTTCTACCTATCTATCTATCTCATTTTGCTATAAAAAAGAAGAAAATAAAAACTGGATTCTTTTCAAAGCCTCCATCAATTTTCCTGTGGAAACCTGTAACCTCACTCACTCACCCAGATCCAAAAACTCATCAATTTTTACATTCAACTGTTGGTAGATGTGTTGTTCAGCATCATTACGTGTATCCTGAAGAAAGTAAGAAAGAAAGAAAAACCATGAAAGGTGAAAAAAGAGAAAATGGTGAATGAGGTAATAAGATAAGATAGGATAACATAACGTAATACTTTCTTGTCCAGAAGGCATATCTCCTTGGCGTTACACAATGTTTATTATTATTTTTCTCATTCATTCATGACTATCTTTATATACATTTCTCCTAGGGTCTATACATTTAATGATTGACTTAAGTTGAATTTGTTTTTCATTTGGATGCATTGATGTATTCTTTTGTTTTTCAAACGGAAATTGTGATAACACAACTATAATTTCCTTTTTAAAGGATTAATAAAGATCATTGAATTGAATTGCTCAGTGCTGTCTGACTCTGTCTCCACTTTTCTCGTTTTGAGAAATGTTCTTCGTTTTGTTTTGTTCAAATTTACCCTGCACAATCATATTTGGTGATCTCAGGGTGAATTAAGAGGAAATAACAAGCAAAGAAGAAAGATAAGCGATAAAATGAAAAAAAAAAGAAGTAGGACCTACCAGAATGAATCTAATCCTTATTTCATGATGCAAATTTTTCAGACCCTAAACAGTAAAACAAATTTTTTAAATCACCAATCGTTATCTTAATATCTAGCCTACATAGAAATTATTATTTTTACTTTTATGACATATCCAGTGTACAGCTTTTTTTGTGTGTGTATGTCTGTTGATAGCTAACTTCTGACACGATATTAGAATTCTGAAGACAAAAGAAATTGTTCTTTTCTTTCCTTGTTGTTCTTTCTGATTCAAACTAGCCCAGGCCTAAATTTTACATGACAGCATCAACTATCATTCTGAAATCTTTTTTTAGATTGAACAGAACAAACCTTAAACATTGAAGTTCCGTGTAACCTTGCTATGTGAACACTGTCTTTTTCAGCACTGATGAAGAAAAATATTCAATGTTAAATCATACTTAAAAGTTAACTGAAATAAATCTATAATATTTCATTAAGATTGGGACTGCTCTCCTTTCTTCTCTCAAATCAATGTATATGACATATGACAAATATATCTAACTTTGTTTTTAATTATGCACTCTTGACCAGCTCAACAAAATGATAAAATTGATGAGTAAGAATTTGGCAACAGTACTTTAACTTTTTCAAGAATCCTTACAAACATTTTCAAACAAACAAAAAAGACAAAATAAAAGCGTAATTTTGAAGAAAAAATATACGACTGAGCTCACTACAAGACATTTCCCTATCTTATCTTCTAATAAGATTTTTTTTTAAACAAAGAAAAAAAGAAAAACTACAACAAAAATAACACCCAAGCCAAAGATGAAAAAACCCAACCTATCTTCAAATTTATTAAGCATACTAATTTAGTGAGACGTGATAAAAATGCAAAGATAAAATGGTTTAACTTACCCGGTTATACTAGAAACGTATTCCTCTAAATATTCACAAGATTTCTCCAAATAATTCATGTTGATGGAGATTTGAATAAGCTGAAAAACAAAGATGCAGAACTTACAATCTTTATTTCTTTTAATGCTAAAATTATATCTTATGCAACGCACCACATTATGCCTGTGTGTCTAGAAAAATATGGACCCCAACCATGAGATCTTTATACCTCATAAATGGAAGATTTCTATTTCTTTCCCTTCAATACTTCATACACAAGTCAATTCCTTTAACATGCCATGTAGCGATGCAAGAAGCAATCAAAGTGAGTGGCTATATACAGTGGAAACAGAGATCAAAGCCTTCTCTGCCTTCCCACAAACAACACTAACTCTAGCATCACCACACTTCACTTTCCAACTTCTACGAATCACTGGCCTGTCTTCTTTATTCCAAAGAATAAGTCTTCAAACAGATAATAGAGAGAGGGAGCATTTGTAATTAACAGGATGTGGACCATTGGCAGTTTTTCTGTAACTTGCAAAAGAGCTGACATGTCCAGCCTTTCTGACGCTATTGTTCATGGCTAATTATCTCTGATGTCACATTGTTTTCTGTCAAAGACCAGTGAGATTGCACCTTTAAAGGGGGACCTCCCATTCCTCGTAAAATCATTAGGAAGTGCCCTGTCGGGAGGCGTTGACCGACATGGCCTTCCACATATCTTGATTCTCGGTTCCTCTGATGGTGTTGATAGTTCTTGTCATTTTCAACCATGTTAAAACATGGTCAATAGGCATGATGCAAAACTGTTTACATTCTTTGTCCCAATGGAAAAAAAATGTGATTAACGCCACTTCGTGAAAATACTGAGTAATACCCTGTTTTACAATTAATATGCCCGTTTTGTGCAGATGTATGAGTAATGTTTGAGGCATCATGTCACATAAAAAACGCTTTGCAAACTCTGAACAAAGAAATGGATTCAGAACATAATTATCAAAGATTTCTACTCATGCTTAATCAAAAGCATGTAAAATGAAGAAAGAGAGTTCTCAGTTTTAAAACAAAAATTAAAAATAATTTAGACTGACAAGTTTTGATTGGTCGCTTGATTCCGTCAGCGGTGGCTTTCGGACTGAATTATCATGAACGTAAAATTGTGCTTTGAAATTTCCTACGAGATCAAAATGGCTAATATAGAGCAATTTCACCCTTGATCAGATAGTCAAAAATGCTACTTCTGTTGTGTGTCTTTGATACCAACATGGAAGACAAAATTGACTTACTTGCAATAAACTTAGATTAGGTTTCTTGATCAAGTTGGACAGGCATTCGGCCAGAGTCCTGGTCAGCAGTTGGTTGGCAGACTTGCGTATCATGTCATCAATCTCTGTGTGACTACACACGAGGAGAGAGACATAACAATAGCATTTAACAGTGTCACATCCAAGCATTCAACAAGAAATAAATGACGAATACATTTTTTTTTTTTAAACATAACAAAACTTGATAAGAAATGTAAATGGGAAAGCAGAGCGGGTGGGGGTGTAATGGCTTGGGTATAGTCATGCACTTGTTATTATCATTAAGACTTTTGATTTCATACTTTCGCATTTGCTTGCATTTTAAATATGAGCCCTTGGCCGTGACTATATCCAAGCTCCCCTTTGTTTCATGCATAGTTTTCATATTCTTTTCGACATTGCATGAGAAATATGAGCGTCATATATTGTCGAGGTAACCATGTAAGTTGGCAGAGTAAAATTTTATAGGAGAGACAAAAAAAACTAATTAATATTTCATTACATTACTGAATATGTATGTTTGTAACCGTAATTGATTAATATACCATTCCTACGTCAAGAAATAATTTGATAGAAATACGTTTTAAATACGCATAGAAAAATGACTTACATGCATACAGTCCTTATTTTTGAAAGCTTCATGTACGTTAATAACGAATTTCTCGCTCATCACTCAGGAAATGAAACTATAATTTCATACATCCACGTGCTAGGGTGTTTGCTTAATTTTTATAACAGCGTAAGTCAGATCTACGCCATCATACTTCAAGCAGAAGACTTAAGTTTGTAAGCTCTAACCACGTAGATCACACACCCACGCCTCACTTTTGACATACGTGTTTAGAGTTTCGTAAAACTGTGACCAATTGAAAGCCATGTTTAGATAAGATGTATAAAGACATACATCCTATCGGTCAGATGTCTCTATGTGCCACATATAAGGTGGAAAAAGCAAAAAAAAAGTGTACCGAAAAAATCGGGATGTACGCGTTTAGAAAATAACATTAAAGATATCGTGGTCGTGTTAATGGACGTGTGGGAATTCAAAATAAAAAGATCACCTCAGATGCAAATCCGCTGAAAACGTGAGGCATGCATTGATATACTCTTTGACTTGGACAAAGATGCTTGGCACAAATTGGGAGAAAGGAAACTGCCGAGGGAAATCAGCCTGGAGAAGAAAAGTTACAAATGTGCCATAAATAAGGCAGAGGTTGACCCATGAAGTCGTGGTAACCTGATAAAACCAACAACACAATGCATTCTACATATATGGACAAAGATGATTAAAAAAACGACATCAGAAACACATTTTAACACAAAAGAACGAAAATGAAATTTAACTAGCAAAAGGAAAGAAAACAAGAGATAAAGAAGCAAGGTCTGTTTCATTGAAATTTACCCCGTTCACCATATGCAGTGATCTCAGGGTGAATTAAGAGGAAACAGCAAGATGAGAGAGAAGCGAAAGAGTGAAAAGAAAGGAGAAGAACCAATAAGCAGCACCCGCCAACAAGTAGCGAAGAAAGAAACAAACAAATAAACAATGACATAAAGGAAAAATTTTCAAAACCCACAATACTATTGAATTTAGCCTATTTCCATTATGCCTTTCACGTATATATATATATAAATAAATATACAACAAAACTTTAAAAAATTAAGTCATGACAGATATTCAAAACTAAATCTAGATGTGACTTCTTTATTATGCCATAACAATGCAACAATAAGATGTGCAAACACGCATTTGATTAGTAGATTTAATGGAGACCTCACAGTATTTAATCCAGTAGCCTAACCCCCTCGGCAACTGATGCCTCACAAACATAGCAATGACTGACACACAGACTAGATAAATTTTCCTACCTCTTCCATCTCTGGATCCCTGTAGGGAAACTGACTCGTTATCACAGCAAAATCTTCGGGGCAATCACAGTAGATTGGAGTGTAATTGTCTTCGGCAAAAATTTCATTGAAAACTTGAACCCACTGATCTGATAAAATTTCACTATACCTATCCCTGTGAAAACCAAGTGATGACAATGGTTGATAAAAACATGTGTGAAGACCTCAGAGAGAATTCAGAAAAAAAGACAGCAAGATGAGAGACACATATAAAAGGATGAAAGGACAGAAGAGTGACATACCTGCAAGCCAGTAAACCTCCCACTAGAAAAAAAGAAAATGCTCAAGTCTTCTGCTTCAGAATATAATTTTTGACACCTGGACAAACACTCAAATGGTGCTTTATGACAGTGGATTATCATAATTTTAAATCTTTTGCAAAAACAAGAAATATTGACAAATATTCATGTCACAGAATATTCAAGATTCTTTCAATCCTGATGCTTATAAAACATAATATATACTCAAGAGCAAAAGTAGGTATACTTTTTTAAAGATGAAATAATGTTTTCATAAACAACACAGCATTACATACCAATATACCATGAAAAAGGAAAATTGCAAAATCTACAGACTGGTGAAAACAGTTTTATAATAAATGTATTTAAATAAAGCTGTAGTGACTCTTGGAAGACAACGGCAGATAACATATGGCTCATTTCATCTATCTGCTTTGCGCATGGCAATGTACGGCTATCCGCTCATTATCGGTGCTCTCTGGTATTAGAGATTTATCACCATGGTGAAAGAATCCCTCATGACTTGCAGTCTCTTAAAATTTCTAAAGAATGTGACTTTTGATTTTGGGGTATAAGTCTTCTAAGAGTCACTACAGCTTTATTAATATATTCATTGTAAAACTGTTTTCACCAGTCTGTAGATGTTGACATTCCATGTTGGTATGTAATGCTGTGTTGTTTATGAAAACATTATTTCATCTTTAAAACAAGTATTCTTACTTTTGCTCTTGAGTATACATATGATGCACTGTAAATAAAAGGTTTCTGTGCTCTTATCATCTTATAGGTGCACAGTCATTTTAGTCAAGATGATATTACAGTGTGATATATTTGAAGACCAACAAAAAGTTATTCACGAAGGATAGTGCTCTGCTGCTATTTTATTAGTTTTCAAATTTGGTAAATTTACCTATGCAAATTTTGTATTCCACTGAATTGCATATGCAATCCATTGCACAGCAGGAAACTTACCTCATTTCTAATAAGAGCTCTAATAAACGCCCCACACTGAAACCATAGCCCTGAAAGAAAAAGAAAACAAAGAAAATTAATTTGTTTCATTGAAATTTACCATGTCCACCATTGCGGTGATCTCAAGGTGTATTCAGAGAAACAGCAAGATGAAAGATGGAGCGAAAGAAGGAAAGGAAAGAAATAGGACCTACCAACAACGCCCGCTAACCGCCTGCGTGATAGGGGATTTGGTTTAACTGAAATTTATCCTGTCCACCATTGTGGTGATCTCTCAGGGTGACCGACCAGCAGCATTCACCAACCGCCCGCAAGAAAATAAAAATCCAGCCATTATGTCATTTGTTGGTTGTATACATTTTAGTGTGATTAAGCCATGAAATTTTACTTCCATGAATGGGTGTTTCAGAACTAGTTGTTCCAAGACACAGTCAATCAATTTCACCTCAAAATTGGACTCAAAACATGTTTAGAAAATTTCACCCCATGAAACTCAGCATAACATGAATGTACTCGTAATAGCAGTCCCCTTTCATTAAGAGATCACATGACAAAAATCTAACAAGGAAATCGTTATTGTTTGATACAAAAAACAATAATTTGTTTTTGAAAAGAAGAAATTCTTTCATTGAAATTTAGCCATGTCCACCATTGCGGTGATCTCAGGGTGAATTAAGAGGAAACAGCCAGATGAAAGATAAGTGAAAAAAAGAAAGGAAAGAAGTAGAACCTACCTAGCCGCCCGCTAAAAAAAATGAAAAGAAAAAAAAAAGCTCAAATTCAAATCTTTCTTTCCCCTCTCCCTCTTCTTTGCATTCCCATGTGGGCATTTTCATGTCTATGCTACTAACAGTCACAAGACTTTAAACCATGACGTTGCTATGCTAACACATTGGCCTAGGTCAGACTTGGGCCAAAATGAAAACTGATTCATTTTAAAACACTCCTCATCCTGCGATCTGACATCACATTAAATGAGGATAAAATGTGCCAAGGCATTCCTGGGTTATCATGGACGTTTCATTTTGAACTGTGTGACTGGCTGAGTCAGGCCAAAAGAATTTTGTTTTCCTTTTTTCAAAACCAATGACATTGACAGGCCAAAATGTTAGCACACTGATGAAATGCATCTTGCATTATGGGCCTTAAAGAAAGCATTGATGACACTAAAATAACTTTGTCATAATGCATTAATGTATGGAAAAATAAAATAAAACTGTATTACACTGAATATCAGGGCAACAACAAATATACAACACACACACAATACCCACCTTCAACGTGTGACAAAAGAGAACAATCAACTTCTTCACATCCAGCATAAGTCCAGCTATCTGGCAAGATTGCTGTAAGAGGAAACAGGTGGGGGGGACAAAAAAAAAAAAGCGTCATCATATTAAATGCTTCAACAAACATTTTCTGGTTTATAACTAGCATTCAGTAAGGGTGTTAATGTGATAAATTTCTAATCAACATACACGTGCAGACACTAAAATAAAAAAAGGTTGTCAGAAGCGAATTATTCAACTTACAGGTAGCATTTTAAAACGAGAAGTATATATTTATCACAGCAAACCATGATATCAAAATTTACCAAAAGGAGGAAGAAAATGCTGTTGGTATAGTCCTTATTCCAGATGTCCAACAATTACATATTTTCAGTGTGGTCTTTTATGACTCTTACTTTGGAAAACGTTTTAGAGTTACTCCTTTCTTATAATATATAGGCAATAATAGAAAAAGAGGTGTGGGGGGGGGGGGGATAGGGGTGAGGGAGGGGGGGCGGGGGCAACAGACACTCTTTGAATTTGTAACAAACAAAAAGCAATATGGGGAAGGAAGGAGGGAATATTAGAAAACAAAAAGAATGAAGGAATACATTGCCATAACTATACTTTGATCTCAGGCAACTGTCGCCTTTCTTAAAATATGATAAATATACTACACCTTAAAATATAAAGAAAACTTTCAATCAAATAAGCAAAACACAGAGGGGAACATTTTTAAAAATCAGGAAAAGTTTAAAATAACAACTGAAGTGAAAAGAAAAAAAAAGTTTAACTTATATTTATGACATAGAACTTCTATGTCATTTTTGTTTCTTTTTAAAACAGGGGGAAAAGGCCAAGAGCAAGGTGATTGTGTCTGCAACTTGATGAGTGGCTGGTCTGCTGAAGACACATCGAACAAGCAGACCATTTTCTTTGTGTGTGTGTGTGTATATGCATGTGTGTGCGTGTGTGTGCATGCCCATGATGCAGTGCATGATACAAGTCATGATCTAGAAATCCTATCACGTACAAAAGGCTGGGATATAGCTGCATTACATATTATATTATGATGCCTTATTAGATATTACATCCAGATTATGCCCTCTAGTGGATGAGTGGGTGGGTGGCGTTCATGCAAGAAGTGCTGATTTTAGTCATGTTAGCGCTTTAAATGGAGATACAAGGCTCTTGTTACTATAAAGAAGATATCTGACAGCTGACAATCATCTTAAAACTATGACTATTTTACTTTTGTTTCATCAGAGTTTACCCAATCCACCATATGCATTGATGAATTAAGAGAAAACAGCAAGATGCAAGACATGTGTGAAAGGAAAGAAGTAGGACCTACCAGCAGCTCTCACCAAGTGCTCACAACTGTGATTATAATAGAATTGCAAAAAGCAAAAAAGTTATCTGTTTATCAAGATTTAACTAGAGAAATACAATGTAGATGCTCTGTATGGCTGGGATTATATTAGCTTGAAAAAAAGTTCTTTAACAAAAAGGGGAAAGGACAAGTGGAGGTGACGATAATAATAATAATAATAATAATAATAATAACAATAATAATAATAATGATAATAATAATAACGATAATAATAATAATAATAATAATAATAATAATAATAATAATAATAATAATAATAATAATAATAATAATAATAATAATAATAATAATAATAATAATAATAATAATAATAATAATAACAATAATTTTTTTTTTTTTAATTATTACATTTTTCTGGTTGAGGAGTGCAGGGTATTTTGGGGTATGTTGAACAAATTCTTGTGTGAAAGTATCACACGCACACACACATACATATCTAAACAAAGCAATTCAAATGAAATCATGCATGATCCGAATGCCTGCATTTTCCATCTAGTTCTAGATACACTGCAGGTTCAGTGGGTGTTGGAGAAAAAAACAACAGATACATAGGATATCTAGAGGAATAACACATGCAATCTACAGTATATGTATACATACAAATATACTGTAGTGCAAAAACAAAACAACGTATCCTCAAAATGAAATTTTGTTGCTACATATATGTTCAAAACATAAGGAAACTATGTCTACTTTCCATCTAGAATACTCTCTTTGAGCAGTTATTAATTCTTGCAAAATGGAAACATAGCACAGACAGATTGTTACTGTCTTGAGTATAAAGAACATGATTGTTTTGAGTAAAAATAACATAACTTCAAAAGTTAAAACAATACAATTTTTGTTATTGTTTTATGGCACAGGCGACATTTCTTGTTCATAACAGGTATAATATTCTTTCCATACAACAATGAGGAATATTCCTTGTCTACAAACACCTTCACAACATGCTTTATCGTAAACAATATATTATATTCCTTGTTTACAATATCTGTGATACTCCTAATTCATAAAAGGTATAATATTCCATTTTGTAACATGGAGGACTATTCCTTGTTTATGAAACCTACGAAAGCCCTTATTCTGAAAGAATCTGTGATGTAATATTCCATTTCATTAAAACCTATGAGATTTGTTGTTTTTGTGTGATATTCACTGTTTATAAAACCAAAGTATTCCTTCTTTAAAAAAAACAAAACCAAAAGTGATCCTTTTCTTAAAAATCTATAGTATTTATTGACTCATAAAACACCTGACATTCCTATCATAAAACCTACTGAATGAAAACAAAAAATTAATTCATTAAACACTATTTATTGACTAATAAAACACCTGACATTCTTGTAATAAAAACTAATACTAAAAACTACTGAAAGTAGTGGGAAGTAGGAACGGAGGCTCAGGAAAAGAAAGCTGGAAAATAAAAAGGTCAGTCAGAGGCTTTGGAAGGTGAGTTTTCTGAGAGCCTGAAACGTGTGCGCTCACTCATCAGTCATGAGTGTGAAGGGGAGAGAGGATGGGATGCAGCGATATATACAAAGTAGTATTTTGTATCCCAATTGACCTCATCTTCCGTGTCACCATCGTGTTTATCTTCAGTATTATTCAATGATGGTGGGTGCCCATCGGAATGAGATTGCAGTTTTTCTTTGATATGCTCTAAGATCCTCGTCTGAAAAGATCAACATTTAGCGGTAAAGATGAAACAATAAACCTGCCAGTCTGTATCGTTAATTTACCCCATCCATCATCTGCGGTGATCACAAGATGAATTAAGAAAGGAAAGAAGTGGGACCTACCATCAGAGCCGGTCCACCGCTAACACCTATTAGTCAGTGAATCTTTCTCATTGTATTTGACACAACGTTAAAAAAATTCTTCATTGCACTTTAAATAGTGAAGTTTTTTAGAGATAGGTTTAGAGCTTATCAATATCACATGTTCTTAATAACATTTTCTTTTTGTCGATGTCAAGGTGATATTACAAAAATGACTTTGAAATCGTGTCACTAACATTCTATTTTTGTTTGTGTTGATGTAATAATACAAACATATGAGTTTGAAATGTTGTCAATAACATCCTATTGTTGTGCATGTCAATACGATATAATATAGATAGGAATTTAGTTATCTTTATAAAAATGTGTGAACATAACTCATCAATGGTTTCCCAATCACGGTGGGAAAAAACAGAAAAGAACATGCATGTGTATGCATTTTGCATATTTTATTCATATCAAACGACTATGGATTGTTGCATATCATACAATTCATCAGATTTGTATGTGACTGGAGGCTACTGCCAAATGTTAGTAACAGCCTCTCTATTGCAATGCAAACATATACATCGACTAAAAGTATTTCTGGGGTGTCTTCGGCGGCAAGTATACATGTATATTGATGGAGGCTCCTAAATTATTAATGCAATTGAAAACACCATAGCATACAGAGCAAGTGTTAGTAAAGGCTGCAGAAAGAGACTGGTGTAACTCTATACCTCAGAACTCCTCTGATGTTCAGGTTCCCATTGGGTCTAAAACAGTGAAAATTTCACAAAATGCAAAGTTCAGCTAAAAAGCACTATAAAAAGGAAACGTTATTGAAACAGCACAAACATAAGAGATGTAAAAAACAAAAAATGTAAAAAAAGAGTAAATGAAAAACCCCATTCTTAACACTTAGAGCGCAATCTTGAGAAAGTCAGAGGAAAACTTGATCTACAGAAATTTAAAATATTTAGCACTACAGTAATTTAACACAAATTCCATCTAAAATAAACTTCATTATTGATATTGAGACATCACATCAACTATGCGATGACCATTTAGATAAGAATATCACTAAAAATTTGCACGTCTGTTATCTCTATGAAGATACTGATAAACCTTCTGTTTCAGAATAAACATGAAGTCTTGCCATATTGCAGCAATTCAGACAAAAATTTCCAACAAACCTAAGCAATAATGTCCTGTATTTAATTTTGAAAGCTAAAAAATTAAATGCTTACATCTATGTCAGACCAGTCTGTCTCTTTTAACTTCTTCTTCATATATTTTTTAAGTGTTTACATTTTCTAAAGGAATAAAAGAAGAGGAATACTAACATGTCCAATTTTAAAGGATTTTCAATCAAATACACCTCAAATGTCTCCCTCATTTTGTCATATCTTAATAATCAAAGATAAAAGTTAATACGTTAATTTCATAAAGTACATAACTCAAAGTACAGGACATAATCTTAAGTAGGCAGACACATCTTGTTTTACGTCACCTATTTAGGCCCTTCACACAACTCATCTATTACTGTCTTGGGAAAAACCAAAATTGGTGAAGAACAGAATTTTTTTTTATAATCTACTTGTGACGCTTGGAGAAAATAACTAAGAAAGCAAAATCAAGCAACTAACGATACAATTTTGTTGCCATTTGAGACAAAGAAACAGTAAAACATTCGAGCTGGAGATCTCATGTTAAAGATACTATAGCAAAGACATCAGCACATGAATTTCACTATGAGGATAAAGTCTCAAACTCATGACAGAGAGCACAAACAAACATAATAACTTCAAATGAATGGCAAGGAACAGATGGGATAGCTGCTAACAAAAGTAACATTAAAAAAAAATCACATCAAAGGTACAGAAAACATCAATAATATGTACACCACCGTCTTTGAAGCAAACAAAGACGGGTTGTTGTTTTTTGTAGTGAGCACACAAGGTGTGAGAGAGAAATAAACATATAATATAGGGTCCGACAAATTGGGAAACTTTCACTTGCCCATTCGGGCGCGGATTTCCAATATCCACTGGCTCGATCCCAGAATGTACTGGCCTGAAAAAATACCAATGTTCATCATTCACTGACACACAAGACCAATATAGACAACAAGTGAGTCATGGATGAAAACATCACATACTGATGACACCAGACCCTGATGACATCATACTCATGACTTACACATGAGAAAAAAGGTCATGGTTAACAAAAACTGCTTCTTCTTTTTTTATTCCTTTCACTTTTAGATTTCTTTTTATCAGCAGCCTTCAGATCAATTTTTCAAAATGCTTTACATTTTGTAGAGAAAGATACCGTTTTTGAAAGAACGAACAAGCACAGATGATTCCAAGAAATATCTAAACACTCTCCATAACAAAGTTCTTGTTCTGCCCAAAGCCATTTGTCGGACCCTGGTGGAAAATACAATGCGATGTTAATGGAAAAAAACTCAGAAAGGGGACTTGAGATTCAACGAAAGATACGGGAAACAATCACATACCGAGGTCGATCGAAGTGTTGCACTGACTTTCCCTATCGCCTTTTCCCACAGTTCATCCATGTGTGAGCGGGTCACCAAACCCTGGGTTGTATGAAGAATGTGATCCTCAACAACGAAGAATCTGAGAAAACACAATTTACACTCTATACTATATCAGACAAATCCTGTAGATAACAAATGTTGTGCGACTTGAAACACAATCGAAAGAATGTAATGTAAAATTACATTGCTCTTGTTTCATTTTTCTCTCATCTTTTTGTCTGTTTGATTGCAATTTACCTCATCCACCATGTGAAGTCTTCAGGGTGAAGAAAGTTTTTTATTTGATTTTACCTACAACTAGGGTGATCTCGGGGATTTGGGTAGGATTCTTTAAATTTTGTCTGGACTGTCTTGTAAACAACCATGGGATATTTAGAGTATTGTGATCTGCACACAGGACCTCCTTGTTATCGCCCTTCTCTGATGGGACTAGATGCTGATCCACCTACATAAAACCAGGGGAGTTGGTTTACCCAAAAAACGAGGGGGAAACTTTTTAAGCCATCGAGGCACAGACCCATGACCTTTTGGTGGAGAAGCAGATACCTTACCTCTGGACAACCGAGTCCCCCGGATGAAGTAGGATGAAAAGACGAGAGGAAGGAAATGAGACCTTCCACTAGCAAGCGTTAAGTTAACCACCGACACATCCTAATCTGGCATATGATGGGATCTTTTAAGTTGTATCACGGTGGGAGTACATTCAAAGACACAAATCAAAATATAGGGAAAACAGAAAAAATGTATTTCAAGAACCAAACTAGACCTAAGTGACAGCTAAGCACAAGCAAATAACTAAAAGTTGTAAACAGTGTCAAATCAATATTGAAAAAAGCATCGAGACTCACCCAATAATGTCATGAAAATACTTTCTAAACAGATCAATATTTTCGTGCTGGAACAAAAGCAAAACATGAGAAAAAGTATTAATCGGACATAAAATTTGTCACTTAACTCAGCATTACTAATATTTCTCATATGTAAAGGTGAAAAGCTTTTAAATTGTTACATATATTTTATATATATATATATATATATATCAGTATACAAACAATACTGTAAGCAAATTTGTCTCCCTTTAACCTAGAGCTTGTAGTTTACCTCTGGCACAAGGCAAGGACATAAGACATTGAACCCTTTTCAGAAACAGTGAAATGAAACTTTCTTTCATTTTATGTTTCAGTTAAAATCTATTTTGATTTAAATAAATAAAGATTTACTACAAGTCTGTGAGCCCTTGAGAAGAATTTATAAAAATTTCTATTAATAGACAAGAAGGTCGATAAAATACCATATTGGTTGGAGGTTGGAGAGATAGTCGTGCCTGCTTCCATCTCTGGGATCGATAATATGTTTCAAATTTGTCCTTGTCACCCTGAAAACAAAATTAGGTTCCAAACAATCAACAGACTTTAAAATGTAAAAGTAACATAACAATCAGTACAATAAAATTATTTTTTTCTCTCTAAAACCATTGGCTTTTTGTAACTACCACGATTGTTTCATAAAGTTTCAAATGCTATGATAAGAGATACTCACCAAGACAGTGTAAATATGAAGACATCGATAGACTGGAGAAAAAATCAACCAAATCTTGAGCACTCAGCTCCTGGAAAGAGAAAGTGACATTTTCATATAAGCAACTCTTGACCCTGTTTATATGTAGTAAACAGTGTATTTTTCGCCGTTTTGACATCATTTAAACGAGACAGGCATAACTTTCCTTTGTCAAATACAAGATAACAATAAACACTTAAAAACTAGACTAACAGCTGATGTAAGAAGTTTCGAAATTCAAAATTTCATTAGCTATGCCTTTTTTAGTTTCTGTTTTAATTTTGTAGACAAATTATAACACAGAAACTAAAAGAGAGATTTCAAGGTGTTTTTCTTGGGTTACATTAACATTCCCTTTCAGCTCTTGATTTTAAAACTTTCTTCATGAGAAAATGGTCATAATTTTTCACATCCTTTCCATTTTTGTATTCATTAATGAGATTTTCACACACACAAAAATTCTCTTCATGTATAAGCATGAATGATGACAATATGGGGCAACCATAGGAAAGAAGTTAATACTAAAGAGAGGAGATGATTTACGTATATCAAGAAAAAAGTCACCTCTTCTTCATCCTCTCCATCGCTTACTGGCAGCCGTGGTACATATTCTATTTCTCCCGTAAACGGGTTGGGCGGGGGTGGTGCTAGTCGTTTCTTCATCTTCTTTTTGGCTATTTTAGGATCCATATTGTTTTGTTCTGCTGCCTGCAATGAAATACGAGCATGATTACTAAAGAATATATCAGAATCAAATGTACAATTCTCAGCTGAACATTTGGGGTGATTTTAGACCTATTGTGTGCCCTGATGAACGAACTTGTATGGATATGTTTAACTTGAGCAATATACCTAGCATCGGCTTGCAACATCGCACAAGCCTACATGATCACGTGCAAAAAATTTCCATTAATCAATAGTTGTTTTTCAGGCCCAATTCATCAAAGGGTTTTTAAAACATTAGCATGATATTAGCGTAATATTATTGAAATTAATCATTTAAGACTCAGGCAGTGGACAGATAGGCACCTGTACGTGTAGTAGATGGTTCCGCCCTCCACAAGTCTCCTGCTGCCTTGCAGGCAGGTCTTGGATGACCAAAGGCTAAGGGAGTTAACCTTGAAAGAAAACAGCCTGCTGCCTTGCATGCCAGTCTTGACTGACCAAAGGCTAGGGGAGTTAACCCTAACAGAAAATAACCTGCTGCCTTGCAGGCTGGTCTTGAATGACTAAAGGCTAAGGGAGTTAACCCTGACAGAAAATAATAAGGCCTGGTAGGGGACTAGAAGGTGGCAGCCCCACCATCTACCTAGGGTACAGTGGGCTAATCCCATGCTTATCCAAAAACAAATAGATTCAGAGAAAAAAATAAATATAATTAAACCGACGTAATCTTTCGAAGACAATTTGGAAACGAATACGAACTGTGATTTTGGAACATGGAATGTTAGGGCAATAAATGGAAAAGAGTTAGAATTAGTTGAAAAAATGGACAAATTCAAAGTAGATATTTTGGCCATTACAGAAACAAAGAAAAAAGGACAAGGAATAGAAAATGTAGGACCGAATCATATTTTAATCTTCTCAGGAGTAGATGTCAAAGATAGAGCTAGAACAGGAGTAGGCATCCTAGTGCATAAAAGGCATGAAAAGCTACTAGAAAGTTGGAAATTTATAAGCCCACGGCTGTTAGAGGTAAATATTAAACCACAAGAGCAGAAATTAAATTATTTATAGCTTATGGACCAAACGAAGACACAACTAAAAAATAAAAAGATATCTTCGAAAACGATTTACAAATAGCTGCAGAGAATCTTAAACCCAAACAGGAACTAATGCTTTTAGGAGATTTAAATGCTAGAGTAGGCAACAATGTAGAAATGTCAGGAGGAGTAATAGGTAAAGAAGGAGAGACAACAACTTCTTCCAATGGAGAGAGACTAATATATTTTTGCCTAAAGAATAACATAAAAATAGCCAACACCTTTTTTCCTCATAAAGATATCCACAAATATACAAGAGTAAATAAAGACAGGTGTGAAAAGTCAATGATAGACTACATAATAGTTAGCAGCTCTCTTTTTTTACAGTACATTGGATGCAAGAGTAAACAGAGGAGCACAAATATTT
The DNA here is from genome assembly GCA_037039925.1 of Doris montereyensis. Classification (NCBI taxonomy): domain Eukaryota; kingdom Metazoa; phylum Mollusca; class Gastropoda; order Nudibranchia; family Dorididae; genus Doris; species Doris montereyensis. The sequence continues at coordinate 146,910 of JAXRKP010000804.1, read as the reverse complement.
AGTGATCATCACTTAGTAATTGCCAAAATGAGATTACTGACTGAAGAAAACAAACAGAAAAGGAAAGAGAAGAAAGCTACTAAACTCAAAATAGGGGAACTAAATAAGCCAATAGTAAAACATGTATAGCAATCTAGGATAAAAAGATTTATCAGTGGAAGACAGATGGATCTGAATGATAGCACAATAGAAGAAAAAAGGCAATTGTATAAAGAAACACTCCTCAATTGTACTGAAGAGGTCTGTGGTAGGAAACAAATTAAAGGAGATAGGAAAAGAACAGCATGGTGGAATGAAAACGTCAAGACTAAGATCAAAGAAAAGAAGGATGCCTGGAAGAAATACTTGCAAACAAAGAGACCAGAGGATAGGATAGATTACGTGAATAAAAGAATTATCGCTAAAGAGGAAGTTAGGAAAGCAAAACAGGAACAATGGGAAGAGTTTGGACAAAGACTTCAAGAAAGCTATCAAGGAAATTAAAAGCTGTTCTAGGGGGCAATGAAGAGCATGAGAAAGACCAAAGCATGCCCAATACGGCAAATTAAGAATGCCAAAGGAGAAATAATGAGAGAAGACAGCGAAATCATGGAAATATGGAGAAAGCATTTTCATCAATTACATAATCCCTCCAGAACGTATGAAACAAGGAGTAAAGATCAATTAGTAAGAGTAACATTAACAAGTAATCCACAGGAGGTGGCTGAAGTAGATATATCCATGGAAGAAATCCAAACAGCTATAAAATAAGTGGATAAACAACAGTAATGCGGGACTATCCACGTTTTGCGAAACACTTGGCAACCCTGGTAACACTGTTTGTATTAAAATGCACTAAATATTCAAAAATCTTACTTGTTTCATTGCTACCTCCCTATCTTTGCAGAGTGTTTCCTTATACTCTCTAAGAAATCCTTCAACTCTGTCATTGAAGCCTCTTTGATGCGCTCTCTCAAGCAGGAATGGCTTCAGCCATGGTTTGTGAAAACCAATGATTAATCACCCTGGGAAGATATGTGTGCTCTAGTTGTTCCAGTGTCTTCAAAGCAGGGTAATACCTTGATCAAGAAGAGATAAAAACAACTGATGTCAAGTCCTTGTTTTCAAGTCTTTTTCCATTACAAAAGTTTCTGAATATACAAAAGTATGCCACGATCTGTGATTCTTAAACAGCTGAATTCTCAGTTTTACTGAGATGATTTAACAGTTTGTACATCCACATAATAAATTACCGTCAACAATGATCACAGGATTAAGCTCTAGTGAAACCTTTAAATCTTTTATCCTAATTTAATAGCCCTTTGAACTGCCAAGAAATCTGCAACATGTACAACATGTAAACAACTCATCCTCAGAGACCTCCATGTGTTCCCCCATAGAACAAGGTGCTGATTCTAGCTGACCTAGAATCAGAGGAAGATTCAAAACCCCAACCCTCGAAAAAGAAAACGAAGAAATATTTGCATGCCCACATCCAGACTCATTCTACCATTTCTTCAATGTCACCAAAAGTGCTAACAAAAGTATTAAATAGAATACTTTTTTGTACATACTGTGTTCATAAAGATCAACACCTACCGTTTACTTTGCATTTGTTCCTGGAGTTTGCCATACATTTCTAGAACTGTGGGATAAAACAAATTTAAAATGCAGCTTAAAGTAATGTTACAGAAAGAGAAGGAAGCATCCGTAAGGAAAAAAAACTTCCTTGTGAAACCCCCCCATTAAAATCTCTTTAACATGGAATCACTAGAGATCAGAATCTCATTACGCTATCATAGAATGATCATTTAATTGCTGGCCGTCTTCCCATTTAGACAAACATGAAATTGATCTGAGATCTACTTGAACTTTGACATACTATTCATCCTAAGCTATTTTTTTCACTTTTTCCCCATTGTTACCTTTATTTTTGTTTTAAGTATTTATATACTTTTCATACCTTGCCATCTTGGGTGTGATTTCTTTCATCTCTTCCTCACATTTTCTTTTCTTTTGTCCAAGTCTTTTCTTTACTTCTCCATTCTAAAGTACACCTTTCTCTTCCTCTCTCTGTTTCCAGATCTAGATCTTCATGTCCAACTCTCTGTTTTTCTCTGTTTCTTCATTCATACCCTCCTTTTTTTCTCTTTCCTTTCTACTCTTTCTAACTATCACTGTCTTCCTTTCCCTGATTCTTCTCCTCTCCAATCTCCTTTCTTCTCCTCTTTTGTTTTTCCTTCAGACGTCACATTACACTGTGTGATGCCTGGATAAATGTGTAGACATCACTCGTTTGTTATCTGACAAATGGTTATACCCAAAATGTCATTTGTCTGTTCTGCTTTCTTTGGGGGAGTTATTGTCATTTATTTATATCTTGATAAGAATCATTTTGGCGTATCTCAAGTTTCTATAGCGTAAAGCAGAACTCAAGACAGGACGATAGACTGTTGCAGATGTTACCCTCTAGCTGGGATCGGATTACATTTGCACCTAGGTCCTCCATTGGGAAAAATGTGTGTTCAGAGTCTTCCCAAGGAATGCAACGTTGGACTTAGCATTGCTAGGATTCGAACCGGGGGAAGGAATGTGAGCATCTTAAAATATCACATCACAAGCTCAACACAATCTTTTCCTATCATATAGATAATGCTACCTTGTGTGAGAAGTGTTATAAACCACTACTTTAAGGATAAATATATCTCAATAGCACTTCTCAATTTCTAAACATTGGAAATTAATTTTGTTCTACCATCATACATTTTGTAAACAAGTCAAATATTGAAATATTCCTAAAGTTGGGGAAAATGAAATGCCTGTCACCTACCTGGTAAACATAAAGATAAACTTTCAATTGCTACCTTGTGTGAAAGGGTTATAAACCACTACTTTAAGGACAAATGTATCTCAATAGCACTTCTCAATTTCCAAACATTGGAAATTAATTTTGTTCTACCACCATACATTTTGTAAACAAGTCAAATATTGAAAATATTCCTAAAGTTGGGGAAAATGAAATGCCTGTCACCTACCTGGTAAACATAAAGATAAACTTTCAATTGCTTGGGTGATGTTTCTCTGTACTTTACGGCACTTCACAAGCTGATCTCCTTTGTTGAGCAGAGGCTCACATGAACTCTGCAACTCTCTGTTTAAACCTTTAATTTCATCCTGCAATTCAGAAAGTTACTCATTATAAAATAATAAATCTACATTTAGTGATAATGAGAATGGATAGCTTATAATAAATATGATAACAGTAACCTAAAAAAATAATAATGCTTTTTCATCAAAAGAAAACTTAATTAATTCCCGGTACTTTACACAATAGTACATATACAAACATATTATTAAAATACATTATTTTACAAGTAAAAATCTTAATAATCCTGAGCAATTAACCTGAGTGATTTAAGACAGAATGATATAGATATATCAAATGCACAGCATGTTCTCAATGAAATATAATGTAACATTCTTTGCCTACCCCTTCTCTTTTCCTTTCATTCACTCTTGCTCCCTCTCTCTCTAAAACCTTCACAACAACAGCTCAGTTTAATTTAGCAAATTGACGTAATAGTTAGGATCTTAAAGAATGTATTTCCACTTAGATCAACTCCTATTCTTCTGAATTTTCAGAATAGTTGAAGAATTTGAATAGTATTGTATTACGCGGAACAAAGTATCAGCACACTGGTCACTTCAAGCTAGGAAAAAAAAGCAATACAACGGAGACAAACTATTATCAACAAATAGACCATGGACGACAAAGCACAGATATGCTGTTACTCCTGCAGAGATCATCAAACATTCATTACAACGGCCAAGTATCAAATAAATAGCCTATCCTGGCATCCACCTTGAATTTGTGGAAAAATGCCTACCTTCAGTTTGGTTGCATCTCCACTGACTTGTTGAAGCTCTCTAATGGAGTCTATGAAGCCTTGATAATGATAATTGCACATTCGTTCTATCTCATGATCATGACCCTTGATTCGAGCATCAAGTTTGTCCACAAAGTAATTAATGTCATTCCGTGCGTAAACAGCGCTGAAAATGAAATTATTTTGACAATACAAGACACCTTAAAAATGTGATTAATTATTTTAATATAACATCCATCATTATGAAATATCTATTCAATTTGTGGAGAACATCTTTTTCATGACATTATTCACTATCCAATATATCTTAGACAAAATGTCAAGAAAGGTGCTGATGGTGGAGGTGGGGATAGGTCTGTGATAGGTTAAATAATATTATTTTTTATGCTGTCATCTTCTGAACAATCTTGTGGCAGAATGCAGAATGTATATTGTTGCAATGCCTTCTATCAACAATGTTATAATAATTCTCTAAATTCATTGATTTCCTGTTCCTTATTTGAAGATTCTTCTGACAATTTCATATTATATCATTTTATCATAACATGCAATCAGTATCATTTAAACACTATGTCTCTGATCCTTGAGAGAGAGAAAGAGAGAGAGACAAAGAGAGAGTGAGTGAGAGAGAGAGATTTTTGTCCTTTCTTATAGGCCTAGTTGGTGTAAGACAAAGTACGGGAGCATAAACTTCTAGGCTTTACCAGCTTTAATGACTTGAAATTGACGAAAAAAAGAAAAAAAAGGCAGAACTAATCAAAATCGTAATTGAGACAAAATTGTAAAACGATAAGGTTTGAATTGTAAAGAATGGCAGGTCTGACAATATCTGACATATTGAAACGCCTAGTCTCGTTCACAAGACATTTAAGAACGAATGATATAAAGACAGACCAGAACCACTAAAAAGCCACATCAGTGTTGTTCCCTATGTAAGAAAACTTGTACGGTTTGAGATGAAAAAATATGACCGCGAGATTTCATAAAAACTCCAAGATTTTCCCAAGACTTGAACAACTTCAAGGAAATTTTTTTAAATTCCAAGACTTTTCCAGTTTTCCAAGATGCGTACAAACCCTGGGAGGAAATGCGATAGAATTTTCAGTCCACGTACACAAGGGCCTCTGTGTAGAATGCATTAACCCTTTAAGTCCCACGGTTTAATAAATACATATATGGCAGGTTCCACAACAAAATGGTCAATCCCCAATACCTCTTTTCGGCAAAATTGAAATGTTATATCTCTCACTAGTGTGTTATATACCATGTTAAAACTTAGAACCTGGGGACTCAGATAATACTTGACGTTAGGCAGGTTTCACAAAAATGGGACCCAATGATAACTTGAACTCTTCAATTAATCTTTCTCAAAGTCTAATTGATGAATCTTTTTAACATTTGGTCGATGTATAGCTTTGAGATTTTATTAAAAAGAGGGAAAAGTCCTTTTTCACCTTAAGGTAAGTGAGGTCAACGACCTTTTATTCTATTTTCTTCAATTCCATGCGAAAGAGAACTGTTGAAAAAGAAAATTTGGTAGGTCTAAAAAAATTTTTATATCTTTTGCAGTGATCACGTGAGGCAGGGTTTAGATTTTCGTTATTATGTAACAATTGTGATCTACAAATGAACACACAGTAAGAGCTGAATAAAACGGTTGAAAATACGTAGAAGCGCCGTTTTAGGATCTAGAGAGAAAGAAAACGTATTCCAACAGCCATTTATCCTGTAAAAGACACGAAAAAAATATAGGTAACTCTAAATGAGAGTGAGAATATAATGAGACTACTAGGGGTGTGCGTGACCATACGTCCGCACAATTTTTTTTATATTTAGATCTGGGATCTAATAACGGTAATATCGCGTTGAGCTATTTTCTCGTTGTTTATCTTGTGCAAGACTATTGAGAAATATTGAAATTTTGAAATTTTTGTTTTTAAATTGTCCGGTCGGCTTTGCGGAATATTTTGTCTTTCGATGTCTCCTTATGGGCGCCCCTGACATGCGCAAAAATATGTAGATGATGAGCGGCCGTCAGAAAAGAGACTAATCAGGTTAGATTCGGAGACCATTCAGGTTAGATTCAGTTGCATTAGCAAAACATGCTTTGGTTTATCGTGAGTGAAACTTATGTAAAAAAGTCCGGCAATCAATAGGATTTCATGATTTATTACGTTCTAATAAATAAAGACGAGATAATTGGCAATACGGGAGTTTAAGAAGTCCATTGCAACGATAGCGACTTTACATCTCCACTATGCAGTCTTCTTCGCATAACAATACAATATTACTAAAACGCATTTAAACGAGATAGAGAGAAAATAACACTAGTAGCACAGGTTCAAGTAGAGTTCAAGATTTGTCAGCCACCGCTCCCATCCCGTCCCGTATTCCACGAAGCAATCATCGATCGATAAAGACACAAGTTTGTGCTAGTCTAGTGGGACGCTCAATGTGACTGTAGATAGTCAGAGAGGGGGAGTGATGATGGGAAGGGGGGGGCACGTACGGGGGAAAAGAACCATTGCCGTCAAAAGTGCTTTCTTTTCGGTGAGGGTTTTGTTGCTGCTGCCTTTCTTTCTCCTCCACCCCCCACCCCCATCTCTCTCCACCTCTATTTTTCTCTCCCTCCTCTCTCTGTATAGGCAAATATCGGCCTATACGTGGCGCATCCTCACTCGTTAAATAAGTCGTGAAGTTTACCGTACCGGTTTCAGCATAATGGTACACACGATAAACCCGTAACATGTATTAAGGATAGTATAAGGCGTACAATCACAAAATTTTACAAAAATCGGAACAAAAAAGCATTGTTTTCATCCATCAACACGATCCGGAACGCCTTGAGTCATCTGATCAATGGTAAGGCACCGGCTGTGGACTCCACGCCCGTGGTGTCGGGAAACATGAACACAGACTTCACATCTTATTGAGAACTAGGAAAAAGTCAGGAACTCTCCAAACCAGATGCCCAAGCATTACGTCACTAAATAAACGCCAAGGAAACCTCAGCGCAGTTTCGTAACATTGCGTCACTGGCATTGGACCTAGAATTTGCACAGTTATGACCCTTGACTGAAAAACATGACTTTTAAAAGCTAATTAACTCGCCTCAGTGCTTTGCTATCTCTTAAAGTCATATATCTGGAATCCTCAGGTTCTAAGTTTTAATATGGTATATAACACTTGTAAGAAATATAAATGTACATTTTGACAAAAGAGGAAAAATGGGAATGGACCATTCTGTGAAACCTGCCTTTAAGAGATAATAAAGCACTATGAGGTGAGTAAATCAGCTTTGAAAAGTCCTATTTTTCAGTCAATGAGTGTAACTGAAAATTCGTGGTCACGTGCCAGTGATGCAAAGTTATGCGGCACTGCCCGGGTCCATCGACCGAGGTTTCCCTGGCGTTTATTTAGTGCCGCAACGCTTGGGCCTCTGGTTTGGAGTTTCCTCGTTCTTAATATCAATAAGTCATGAAATCCTCTGGATCTAAGCTTTAACATTGTAATTGTAAGAAACATAACATTTAAATTTTGACAAAAGAGGGAGTAAGACTTGACCATTTTGTCAAACCTGCCCTATAGAGTCTAGATCTAGGTCTAGCTAGAGGCTAGATCTAGACTCAAGATCTAGAAAACCTAGATTATACTATTCAGTTATTGTTATAAACTAGCTCTGTGTCTAGTCTACAATTCCGCGATTGATAAAAATACCGAAGGGTGGTGGCCAAGGTCCCTTCGGAAGTCTCAATTTCTGTGATAAGATGGTCATGATGCGCCTCAACTGCTTCTTGTCGCAAAGTGTCCATCTTGTACCGGTACATTTAATTTCTTCCACTCGTCTTCCTTTTCACAAGAGAAGGGTGTATCTTCCGCCATCTTGCCATTGGCACCTGAGACATGCGTAGAAGCAACCAAAACAATTCGATTTCTTATAATAGATGGACCGAAACAAACACTAAACGAAATGGTGTTTTAATCGCTGTACTTTCATTTTTCTTGACGTTGTGTTTCTGTTACAGACATACCAGCAAAGAAACAGACCGAACGTGCGAAAGAGAGAGAGAGAGAGAGAGAGAGAGAGAGAGAGAGAGAGAGAGAGACAGAGAGACAGAGAGAGAGACAGAGACAGAGACAGAGACAGAGACAGAGACAGAGACAGAGACAGAGACAGACAGATACAGAGAGAGACAGAGGGAGAGAGAGAGAGAGAGAGAGAGAGAGAGAGAGAGAGAGAGAGAGAGAGAGAGAGAGAGAGAGAGAGAGAGAGAGAGAGAGCGAGACAGAGACAGAGAGAGAGAGGGAGAGGAGAGACACAAACAGACAGCAGAAGAGCGAGCAGAGACAGACAGACAGACAGGCAGAGACAGACGGAGAGAGCGAGCGAGAGATAGACAGAGAGAGAGACAGAGAGAGAGCGAGAGACAGAAAGAGAAAGACAGAGAGACAGAGAGAGAGAGAGAGAGAGAGAGAGAGAGAGAGAGAGAGAGAGAGAGAGAGAGAGAGAGAGAGAGAAAGAGAGAGAGAGAGAGAGAGAGAGAGAGAGAGAGAGAGAGAGAGTATGTGTGTGTCTGTATTCTGTCGAAAGTTGTGAAAGAAATCACGAAAAGTAGGCTAATTGAACTTCAATGTTTTTGATTAATTTTGTTCCATTGGCTGCATTTTCTGGAAATACATTTTCTTGATAACAAATAAATGGTATCTACCGCATGACTAGTTTCTTCCACTCCTCTCGTTATTCTGCCTTCCTTAGAGTTAGAGTTCAAACAGGGTGAACCTGTCGCCGTTCCGTCGCCGTTTTTTTCTCTCAGTGAAACGACGGGTCTAAATTTTGTGCAATGTGAATTGTGTTATGTCTATTGGCGTGGCGCCGTTTTACACACAAGCGTGAACCAGTGATGCACGCGTTTGAGTTCAGAGTGAACCAAGGCCACCTTGATAGAGACGGCCTTGAGTGAACGCGTCGCCGTTCCGTCACCGTTCCCGCTCCAAAAAAACACCGTTTTGGCTGGAACGGCGACGTGTTGGGTGACAAAATGTTTACACCCGTCCCGTGCCCGTTCCAGCGCCGTCGTGACGTGTTGCGTTGATTTTTGTCCAGACAAAACATGTCAGCCCAGCTATTGATGATTTTGTATTGTTTAAAAAGGAGACATTATTATAGTAAGCGAAGATATTGAGTTCATAGAATAAACCAACGGAGAGAAACCTATGGGAAGTTCCACCACCTTGTCGATGAAATTTGTAAATGATGAAGAAAGACCTTATCGTACATTCGAATTTAGTAGAGCACTAAAATGAAAAGGCCATCGAAACGACGGTGACACACGGGTGCATCACAGGTTCATGCTGGTGTGTAAAACGGCGCCACTCCAATAGACATAACGCAATTCATATTGTACAAAATTTAGACTCGTCGTTTCGCTGGGGGAAAACGGCGACGGAAAGGCGACGGGTTCACTCTGTTTGAACTCTTTGTCACTCGTCGTTTCGCCGGCCTTTTCATTTTAGTGCTGCACTAAAATTTGGCCAGCGCTGAATCGTTTTTTATTATCTTCAAACAACCAAACACGATGGAGATTGAAGCTTTAATAGAAGCTATAAGAAAAAGGCAGGTCCTTTATCATAAAGGGGACGCTGATTATTCAAATAAGGTTTTAATTAACCAAAAATGGAAGGACGTTGCAGAAGAAGTCCGAACCTATGGTAAGTTGTCTAGACTAGCAACAAGAAAAAAGTACTCGGCTTCATTCGAATGTACGATAAGGTCTTCTCTTCATCATTTACAAATTTCATCGACAAGGTTTCTCTCCGTTGATTGATTCTATGAACCCAATATCTTCGCTTATTATAATAATGTCTCCTTTTTAAAGAATACAAAATCGTCAATAGCTGGGCTGACATGTTTTGTCTGGACAAAAATCAATGCAACACATCACGACGGCACTGAAACGGGCACGGGACGGGTGTAAACATTAATTTTGTCATCCAGCACGTCGCAGTTCCAGCCAAAACGTTTTTTTTTTTGCGCGGGAACGGTAACGGAACGTTGCTGGATTTCAGGCCTGTCCATTCGCCGATGTTATCTTCACGATTTTCCCTCTGCCTGCTTCTTTTCTTCCTCCTTGGACAGTGCTTTGCATGATTGTCTTTGCAAGTTCCTCTATTCTTGTACCATGCCCATACCATTTTAATCTCCGCTTTTTTATGACGATTTGAAGGTCTTCGTGGTGTCCAATAGCATGTCGCATTCTGCTGCATGTCTTCGTTGGGTGTGGTCGAGGCGAGCTTACTATTAATAAGCTCGCCTCGGATGTGGTCTTTGTAGGAGATGTCGAGTATTTTCCAGAAGCATCGCATCTCTGTTGCATTTATTCTTCTTTCCAATTCTGCAGTGAGGGTCCACGATTCGCAGACATATATATGAATATAAATTTGACAAGGGACCGAATCAGATTGATCTTGGAGCTGAGTAAGGTATTTCTAGATAAAATGTCTTTAGTTTTGACAGTGCTGTTATTGTTTATACAATCCGGCATGTTATTTATGTTTTGAATCCCTGATCCGATACGATGGCTTCCAAGTTCATGTACTTGAAGTTTTGAATTGTTTCCAGTTTCTGGTCGCTGACTATGATTAAATTGCTGATGCCTTTGGTGCTGTTGGTCATCAGTTCGTTCTTATCTGCACTGATTTTCATGGCATAAGCTTAGATATCTTATTCAGGTTATCTATTAGGTTGACGAGCTCTTTTTTAAATCTTGCTAACCCGTCAATAGGATCTGCAAGGCGGAGGTTAGTGATCGTTCTGCCACCAATGATGACGGATCCCTCTTGATGTTCCAAATCCAGTGCGTCAGTCATTATGCTCTTAAGGGGGGGGGGGGTTCTGGGAATGCCATTTTTGCCGAAAATAGGACAAATCTAGTCTATCATAATAGTGGATAGAGCAGATCATTCCCGTCATAATGATATCATAAAAGAAGCTCAGTATTGATGCTTTGAATTTATACGCATTTTTTAGAAACAATACAGGCCTATCTCTCAACACAACTATTATACAATAAAAGCCAGAAATATTATCGAAATTAACGCAAGTTGGTACTCATTTTGATCGCCACAATAAACGTTATCCAAAACAACCTTATTTGAGGATCTGTTATGAATATTGACTTAGATCAGCCGGAAGTTACAGAACATATTCCGCACAGCTATTATCAAAATGAGTAAAAAGATGCTGGTGCACTTGAAACAGTGTCAATAAGAAGTAGTTGAGAGCTTCTCAAGATTTTATGATGTTTCAAAGTATTATCCTACTCTTTTCTTACGTTAATGGGAGAAAAATGTATTTAAATAACAGAATATAAGAGAAACATACTTTTTTTTCTCAAAATGTAATTTTTTGTTCATTATTTTCTATGTACTTTTTTTAATTATTTCTGAACGTATCTTCATGAAATTTGGTATGAATGATGAGTGAGTGGAAGCAAAAGATATGATGAGATGCGTTTTTTTATATATATGTTATAGTTTTGGAAAAATTGAATTCTTTGTACAATATTTTTGTATATTTTTGGTTGTTCTCAAATGCTATTTTCAAAAATTCATAAAATCAAAACTTACTAATGAAATAAAAATCCGATCTCATCAAATGTAGATATTGTATCAAATAAGGTGTGTGCCAAGTTTGAAACAAATTTGTTTAAAAATGAAAAAGCCTATCGATATTGAAGTTGCTGAAATTTGGGGCAACATCCAAGATGGCCGCCGTTTTCATGGCAACCGAAAGCGTCAGAAAAAAAACAACGACACATTTCAACTCAGTACACCATGCCCACGACACCTATACATAAGTTAAAATGATAGGAACAAACGGGAAAATTTTCACTCCAGGACCCCAGGATCCCCTTCCCCCTTAAGGAAGATGTTGAGAAGAGTGGGAGAGAGTTGGCCCTGCCTTACCCCAACTGTTGTTCGAAACCTCTCTCCAATACCGCTACTGTAGTATAATGTACTATAAGTCAAAGTGACATTGCTGTATGTTGTCTATAAAGTTGCATGGCACATCCTGAACAAATGCCTTCTTGAAGTCGATAAATCCGTGGTAGAAGTAGAAGTCTTGCTGGTGTTGATAGTACCGTTCACATAGTACTTTGAGGTGGAATATCATTTCTACTCTGTTGTAATGCGCCTTGTTCTGAAAACTGCCTGTTTTTCAGCAATAAATTTCTCTGTTTTTGGTTTCAGTCAGTTCAGTACGATTTTTCAACATGACCTTGCATGGGTAGGGTATGAGGCTGATCGTGCGATAGTTCTGGCATTGTTGTAGATTTTCTTTCTTGGGGAGGATGATTAAGAACTGACTGTGTTCATGACGTTGGCCATTCTTCTGTATGCCAGATTTTATTGCATGTTTTAGTAGAGCGTCGTTCATGGTTTCCCTCCAGCTTGAACCGATTCTGCCGGAATGTTATCAACCCTTGCTGACTTCCCCTTTCTATATATTATCTTGCTGCCGTCTCCACTTCTTTACTGAGGATAGGGAGATTGTCTGAATCTGTGCTTGCGAGGACTTTCGTGGCACTTGGATATCATGTGTAGGTTTTGGCTGTACAAGCCGGCACAATATTTACTACACAATCACCTAATAATTGTCCTAAACGATATTAAAGATACTATATTTTTATGTGTCTTTGTGAGACTACGTCTTCTTCTTCTTTCATTCATGAGCAGGTCTATTACTGTCAGCGCATATGCTTTTGATTTTACCCCTAAACGTTAATCCAATTTTGATCTTAAAATGATGTGTTTAATTCTGTTTTTAAAGTGACATTGCTGAATTTGATTTCTGTTGGCAGTTCGTTCCACAGCCTCACTGTAAGTACAACTAGGGTAAGATGAGTGCATGTGATAGTCAATATTTGAAGATGAAACCATCTGTGTTAGTATGTTTGGCAGCCTGATCTAGTTGTCCTTGTATTAAGTTTAAGCTGATATAATGCGCAAATCATATGGTCATTTGTAGCTTTTAAAAAAATAATAACTATATATTTTATTTCTGACTTAGGCATATGTTCTTCTAAAGGTATTCATTGTATCTGATTCATGTTTGTTTGGGAATTTACCAGTATGTTATAATCATTAGCTACAAAGCAGGTTGCTTTCCTTTGCATTTTGCTTACTTTCTTGTATGTATATCTGAGGTGTGGGTCCTAGACACATTTACCATAACAATCTATAAGACTGACTTTGCTACACGCAAAGACTTGTAGCATTTCTTTTTGATATGTTTCGACAGTCGTAAAGGTTTCTTCTAAGGAAAGCCAAAGGGCCATGCTTTTCTGCAGAATGACTAAGACTGGCAAAAATTATAATACAGTAGTCTCCGCCAAATTGCACGCCGCCAAAATGCACCATTCGTCAAAATGCACGGTTTTTTCATGTAACCGAATTTGACAACGCTACTTACCCCCTCAAAATGCAACAACGGTTGGCTTGACTGCCAAAATGCAACAGATTTTTGTAAATCTGTCTTCAATTTGTTGCATTTAAAGAGCCAATTCCCGTGAAAAATAATTGAATAACCCCTTCTCGTCTCATTCAAGTACAATCTGCCACTGTGTGTGTATGTTTGTGTGCGTGCGTGTGTGTGTGTGTGTGTGTGACATATAGATCTCAACCGACTAGTCTTGGCTGTCTCGGTTCTGGTCACCCTTACCCTCCCCTTCCCTCTCTCACTCGATAGGTCTGCCAGACAGACATCCGATCGTCTCACTCTCCCTCTCTCTCTTTCTCTCTCTCTCTCTCTCTCTCTCTCTCTCTCTCTCTCTCTCTCTCTCTCTCTCTCTCTCTCTCTCTCTCTCTCTCTCTCTCTCTCTCTCTCTCTCTCTCTCTCTCTCTCTCTCTCTCTCTCTCTCTCTCTCTCTCTCTAACTCTGTATGACACGTGTGTCAACCAATTAAAAAAAACCCAACCTAGTTGCCGAATGTCTTCACCATCACCATCTCTTGTTGTAGTCTTCAGTGAGAGAAGAATGTAACAGATCTATGAGAAGGCCCATGGGATCTTGTCCTCAACCCAGCGAATAACAAACACAACCCAAACAATAACAAACAACAACAACAACAATAAAAGAGAGTTTACAGGTATTTCCAGACAAGAATGGCAACGTAAAATACATATTAATGGGTCATGGCCTTTGACTCCGTCAAAATGTCCCTTCGCCAAAATGTACGATTTTTTTTGTCACCCGTGGAGACTACTGTAATAGAGAGAGAATGTTTTTTTGTTGTTGTGCCAATAGCACTTAAATTATAGCGGGAAGTATTTACAAGTGGAATCATAAGAGGATACACACATTAACCTGGTTATCACCAGACGACACAATTGAAAATTAGATAGATAGATCACATGTGCATTTCAAAAACATTCAGAAAGTCACTAGAGGATGTGGGAGCGTATGGAGAAGCTGATGTAGGTTATGATATTTATTTCTTTATCAGTTCCCATTTCTACCTTCCCGTGTATGAGTTCAGATGCCCAAAATGAGCTTTCTCCAGGCTGCCCTGTCCTGCCATTTTCTATTTCCTTCCGTGAAAGTTAAATTTCATTACTTTAATGCCTCTTATATATCTTCTTCCCACTTTCTCCGTCTGCCTTTTGATTCTTTAACTTGGGTTTTAGCACTGTATACTGATTTAGCTATTCTATTGTCATTCATTCTGTTTACTTGCCCAAACCATCTCAGTTGATTTATTTCTATATTAGTTTTGATACCATCTGTTTTGGTTTGATCTCTTATTGCTGTGTTTCTGATTTTGCCTCTTTTAGTTTTCCCTACTACTCTTCATAGATATTTCATTTCAGCTGCTTGCACTCTACAGTATTCTCTAATGTCATAGGTCCAGGTTTCGCTGCCATAGAGGAGAGTAGGACAATAAATTGTGTTGTATACTGCCATTTTGGTTTTTGTTGACAATTCTTGTTTACCTACAAACGCATTTCCAAGGTGCTTATGTATTGCACTTGCCTTGTTGATTCTCTGACTGATTTCTTCTCTTAGTTTTCCCTCCGAGTTAATTATTACTCCTAGGTAATTGTAGCTTTGAACTTGTTCTAAATTCTCCCAGGCCAATTTCAGATTTTGTGTTTTAGCGTCCCTAGTTACTAGCATTGTTTTGGTTTTCTTTGCATTTACTCTCATTCCTCTTTTATGTAATTCATTATTCATCATGTTGATATTCGACTGAAGGTCCCTTTCTGATTTTCCAAACAGAACTAAATCAGCAAATGAAAGCATTGCTACATTTACTGGTTTGAGTTTCCACACACCTACATTCATTTTCTTCATTTTTGAGGATGCCTTTGCGACTGAATCTATAAATGTGATAAACAGAAGAGGTCTTAGGACACAACCCTGTCTTACTCCTATATCTACATCAAACTCTTTAGATACGTTTCCAGCTACTCTCACTACACATGTTGGTTTATTGTAAAAACTTTTAATGGCTTACATTGTGTTCTTTTAAGGAATGCCATAGTTTGTTCCTCCTCACGGTGTCAAATGCCTTTTGTCAATAAAACACAGGTGCAGGTCAATGTTTCTCTCAAGGAACGTTTCTATTATTTGTCTAATTGTAAATATGTGGTCTTGTACACTTCTACCTGGTCTGATCATCTACTCTTTTCCTTAGTCTCATTTCCAGTATCCTAGCATACACCTTTCTTGGTACGCTAATTAGTGATATCCCTCATTGGTGACGCGCAAAACCTCATCTTTGTCGGGGTTGAATTGCATGACCACATATCTTCCAACTGCTGAAGAGTGTCACAGTGTTTTTGAAGAAAAAGAGAATCTTCTGCATTGTGGATGGTTGTGTAAAGTAAGCAATTATCTGCGAATAGTCGGGCTTTAGATGATACTTGCTCTGGGAGGTCATTAATGTATATTAGGAAAAACAAAAGCGCCAGTGATGTTCCTTGTGGGACAGCAGACGTGGCTTTTGCTGTATTCGATGCCTTTCCATCTAATGTTACCTTCTGAAACCGGTCATCCAGGAAGCTAGCAATCCACTGTAGTGTGTTACCACGTATACCATAATAATCACACTTGTTGAGTAGGTGCCGATGGTGTACCTTCTCAAATGCCGTAGAAATGTTTAGTAGAATAAAATCCAACTGATTTTCATCATTTAGACCGCCAGCGAGGTGTTGTAGATAAACCATAGTGTTGTGAGCTTACCGGGCAGTGGACAGGTAAGCACATGTACGGGATGTAGATGATCCCGCCCTCCATGAGTCTCCTGCTGCCTTGCAGGTCAGTCTTGGTTGATCAAAGGCTAAGGGAGTTAACCCTGACAGAAAACAACCTGCTGCCTTGCAGGTCGGTCTTGACTGACCAAAGGTTAAGGGAATTAACCCTGACAGAAAATAGCAAGGCCTGGTAGGGGGCCTCAAAGTGGCAGCACCATCATCTACCTAGGGAGCAGTGGGTTAATCCCCTGCTTATCCAAAAAGAAATAGATTCAGAGAAATAAATATAATATAACCGGCTTGACCTTTCAACGACGAAAATGGAAACGAATACGGACTGTGATTTTTGGAACGTTAGGGCAATAAATGGAAAAGAGTTAGAATTAGTTGAAGAAAGGGAAAAATTCAAAGTAGACATTTTGGCTATTACAGAAACAAAGAAAAAAGGACAAGGAATAGAAAATGTAGGACCAAATCCTATTCTTATCTTTTCAGGAGTAGATGTCAAAGATAGAGCTAGAGCAGGACTAAGTCTTCTAGTGCATAAAAGGCATGAAAAGCTACTAGAAAGCTGGACATTTATAAGCCCACGGCTATTAGAGGTAAATATTAAACCTGGGACCTCACAATCTCACTGGCACTGACACTAGGCCACTGACACCACTTACTTATTATACATATATAATGAAATTATTTAATAAAAATCTCTCTTCATTTCACAATTCAGAAGCTTCCGTTGAATTTTGTACTTAAATTTTCATACTAACATAGATTTATAAGGGTAAAGACAAACAGTGAGGCAAGGGGCGTGTCAAAAGTGA
Organism: Doris montereyensis; assembly: GCA_037039925.1. Taxonomy (NCBI): domain Eukaryota; kingdom Metazoa; phylum Mollusca; class Gastropoda; order Nudibranchia; family Dorididae; genus Doris; species Doris montereyensis. The sequence goes on along the minus strand of JAXRKP010000804.1, from coordinate 129,968 downwards.
AGTAAATGACATTAATAATATCAAAGTCCCATAGGTACAAAGACAAGACAAATACAAGGAAAAGACAGAAAAAATCTTGGCCATTATGGGGATTGAACCTGCGACCTCTGTGTCGGCACCCTTTACCTCACCATGAAAAGAAAGTGTGTTATGAACCGAGCTAGGCTTAGTGAGGCCTATACAAATTTATTTTTTAGCAGAGCTATTTTTATACTCCTTGTATTTGTGTCGTCTTTGTTCCTATGGGGCTTTAATATCATTTAATGTCATTTATTTTATTTTCAATCTGTACCTAGTTCTTTCTGTTTCTACTTTCCTTGTTTGAGATATATGCTTTATTTTGCACAAATTTGAACCAGTCCTTTGAAAGCTTCCTTTTATTTATATTATTTATATTATCATTATTTTAAAAAAACAATAACACCGAAAGGATGCGTGTCAAATGAAAGAACAAAACAGTACAGGGCTCTTTAATTGATTAATTGAGGTGTACAAGTGAAAAGAGAGAAACGGAAAATGTGAAAGTCAAATTTATCTTTAATATGAAACAAACCTTCATACGTACATTAAAGTTTGTAGAAAACAACAAAATTAACATTTAAAAAACCCAACACATGACAGCTTAAATATAGATTTTTAAAAAATCACCATTCTACGGAAATGACACTAACATTAACATGAATTGTATGAATGGTCTCCGCTTACATGTTCATCAACTTATGTTCACAAGTAGAAGCATGCAAGAGATAGACGATGAACCATTTGTTTTCGGAATGAGACATTCTACTTTATTTATTTGTTAACCCAGGATAAACTGTTTTATGGCTCTTCAATCTGAACATGTGCATGCCACAAAATAAATAATAAAAACCAACTGGTGGATATTAGATTGAAAACGAAAGGAAAAAAAGACCATGAAAGACCCCCCCCCACTTTCTTCAAATATAAAAAGAAAAAAACAAAAAAATGCCTGCTTTGTTCTCTCTGAGTGAAACAGTTTAAGACTTGAAGATTCATGTTATATACAACTACATAACATTAACAACAGTTCATTTTTGTATCCATAAGTTATAGTCCTTGTATAGTCCCATATTGTTGAATTTACACGTTATTTAGTTTGAACCGTGAGCCCATAAATTAAAAGCAAAAACAGGAACGTTAAATTTGAATACACAGGATTTTTTTTTCTTTTTTTTTATGCCAAAAGAAAAAGAATAAAAGAAAAAGAAATGAATGTTGATAAAAACACATTATAAAAACAAAAAAAGAAGAGACATTTAGGCTGCGTTCACACTGAAGATTTTTCAACCATGTCAAATGTTGTAGTGCAGTGTTTATACTGTAACAACTGTAGTGTGAGCGGTTCTCCATTAGATCTCAGGAGCAATGAGTGGGACAACCTATATCACTGGATACCTCTGCTCAACACTCAAAAGTGAATGAAAATTTACTCAGCTTCATATCTGACACAAAACAATACAAATTTGAAGAGGGCTTTGAAGAAATGCAAATTACAGAATTTCTTAATAGAAATGAGTTGCTGATACTGTTTGTTTCTCTGTGTAAGAAAATAAAGATTAAAACAGTAGTAATTTACTTTTTGTTTTATTGTTATTTACGAGATTACTTGTTCATTCTGGACTCATATCAACAATTGGTGATGCAACTGATTTTTATTCAAGCAGTCCACTGGCCCATTCAAACTTGCTTTTATGTATATACACATGACATCTACATACATGTGCACTTGTTCATTTCCAAAAGATTCAGGATATACTATAGATCTAGGCAGCCAAGTATTGATTTTAATATTCAAAATAGGAAACTTGCTACGTTGCTTCATTCAAGCATACATGCACTAGCTGGATTTAAACTCCAGTCAATGAATCAAGCATCAAACCTCAATGGTTGGTTCATGATTCTGCTTTCTTCATAACTTATTTCATAAACAAATAATCATGTAAGAGCATGAGGCAATATCAAGTTATAAAGGAAAAGAATTGCAGTAAGCCAATAGTTCATAAAAAAGAACAGTATTATTATTAAAAACTATAATAGTCATGCCTTAAGGAACAAGACAAAGCAGAGAAATATTTGGGCTGTTACACTCTTTTCAGCAACTCAAGTCCAATATCGTAATTTTTAGGCCTTGCTGTATGCATTATTACTTGTTATTGTTCTTCTTGAAGCAAACTTCAGTATGGGACATGTTTTGAATTTAATTTTATGTCTATGCATGTATTTTATGTGTCTGCTAATGTTAGTAGGTATTGTATGAACAAATCACATTGATATAAACTTATTTGCACTATGTACATAAATGAAAATGCATTGCAACCTCTGTATGAAATGTGAGGATTGATGCATTTTATATCTATGCATGTGACTGAATGTGTGTGTGTGTGTGTGTGTGTGTGTATGTGTGTATGTGTGTGTATGTGTGTGATATCTTTATGGAGCTAATGTTATCTTATGTCTTATAAATATATATAGACGTGATCTGTAAACGACGGTGAAATCGGAATTGCTATTGTAATTGAAGACAATTAGGCCTGCAGTGTCATCTAACGGCCATCTCTATCTAATCTATGCAATGCAAATCACCCTGTTCATCTCAAATTTGTCTCTGGGTCGATGAAGTATCATTGATGAACTATCACTGGTGAAAACACTCACTTTTTATCATTCGAATTTGAATCTCGAATGTGGAGTGTCAAATAAGGGTCTTATTCGTGGTCTAAACGCAGCCTAGGATACGTATGTCTATGACAAGATGATATCCAAGTGATTACGGTAATTTAACAGTATAAAAAAAGAAGCAAATGAAAACAATGAGGCCTAAAAAATTCACTGGAATGTTTAAAGCCAGTCCCTATTGGTAATAAAATGAATTCAATGATACATAAAAATACAAAAATGAAAGAAAATTTGATATTTCAAAAACATTAATTAGATTTATCTGAAGGAAAAGATTCATTTACACTTTCAAGGAATCAAACATAAAGCCCAATACTGTTTCTGAGTGGTATTGTCTGTTTGTTCATCTACATCTCCTTTAACTTTTACTATAGATAGACCTGTAATTTGGGTAGGATTTTGGAACTCTGTGATCATCTTTAATATGAATCCTATCCCATTAGTATTATTACTCTCATCAAATATCCATAGAGCCTCTCCAGTTAATCAACCAAACCTACCAGAACTTGGATGCCAAATCTAGCAAACCTTGGTCAATGAATGATTTTCAAACAGACTCCCTCTCCACAAATACATCCCTTCCCAACTCCCAACATACCCTTTTCACACTCATTAAACAAAATATTTATCAATGTTAATCTCTGTCGGCTCTTCTATTTGTTCACATATCTGAAATGACTTTATCAGATTGGTATTGATGTCACCCCCAGAGAAAAGGACACTGTTAAATAAACAATGCTTTATTGATAACTGTTTAATTCATGATACATACAGAGTAATCTTCAAAGGACTTATTTGAGCCTTCAAAAGACAGCATGGCTACACACTACAAAACGTTCACATTTTTTTATAAATCTTTCATCCTAAATCCATACAGCGCCCCTATATAAATTTGGCACTCTACTTACTATGTAATATAATGAAATCAAATGGAAATTTTGTTCGCAGACAATTGAAATGACGTTAACAGTCATTAAAATAATGGAAACAAATTTGTGCACATTTGAAAAGGAAACAACATTATAAGTAACATTCTGAAAAATCAACAAAATTCAAAGCAGTGACCAAAGGTGACACTCCCCTGAAGATAAAGTTCAATTTCTGATGAGTCATTTTATCATCAACTCTCTGGCCATAGAAAGAGAGAAATATCTGTGGTATCATGTACACAGAGCTGTAGATGCAAACCGTCTGCCATGTTCTCTCTAGCAGCTGACTGAGAGCAATAAGAAAGGAGTATATTAGAAACATCATCATGATTCTACACATCTAGATGAAAGAAATGCATAATTTGTTTGGAAAGTAACTTTGCTCAAACCAATAAAACCCAAGATTCTACGATCAGATGCCTGCTATACCCAACCTAAATCAGAAACCGTTCTCACTAGATGTCACTCTTGAGTCTTATTATCCTCCTACAGGCATCTAAATCGATTAAGTGCATTGCTTTAAAATCAAAATTGGACTGTCGACAGATCATGGTTAAATTTAAAATCATGTATGCTGACAGCTAGAGCTAAGAAAGTCAGTTACTATAAACGAATAAAAAAAAGCTAACAGCTTAAGCAAGAAAACAACAACTCAACAATAACGAAACATAATTTGAGCGACATATAAATATACATAAACAGTAACTAAGAAATTTGTCACAAAACAAGTACTAAAATTGATGCAAACTGCGAAATAAATCTCTCAACTTGAAATAATGATCTCTGATTCTTGAGTAAATAGTGAAATAGATTTTTGTTAGGACCATATTAGGTTTATGAATGGGCGAGTACATACATAATGTTCATTTCTGAGTGCAGTAAATGACTGAGAGTTTATGATACATTTTTATTCAACTAAGCTTAGTGAATTTATACATGTATTCTACTAAAATCAAAGTAATGACTTAAAGTTCAAATGTTCACTAAAAATTGTATTGTATATTTTAGACCTATAATCCATGCTAGGTCTTGCTAATCCAGCGTCAGGCTCTTTGATGTCAATGCCAGACACTCACCAGATGAACAAGGCGATGGATCACTACAGTTCGTATCAGTATGCAGCACTTCATTAGATCATCTTGACCAGATCACAGGCACTGCCATAACGAATGCGAACTAGAAGCATGTTTTCATTGATAAAGGATTGATGATGACTGAATCAGGCCTAATTGTTCAATGCAACAGCTACCTTGTTTTGTTCCAGTTGGAAAAGAGAAGAAGACTGAAATTTTATACAAATGTACACTTCTTCGCTCCTACCATCTTTCTTATACGTCCTCCTCCTTCTTGTTTTGAGTCTTGAGATCTAGGCCTTTTGGTCTACCGATTAGTGTTATGTAATTGTTATCTTGTTTTTACCCCGTTTTCACCTCAGGGCTGATTTATTTAGGGGGAGACCATTGTATTAGAAAAGTGTAATAAATAAATAAATGTCATTTGTTCCCTAATTCAATAATTACAATTAGACATGTAGAGCATAGGTATAGCAGTGGCACATGTCACAGTTGTATGCAACCTGTAGCCTTTGAAAACAATTATTATTAGTACTGGAAATGAATTTTTATTTTAAGAGCTTTGACCTGATAATGGCTATAAATTCATGTAAGTGAAAACGTCAATTGTTTACAAAAGGTAATATAATTTTAAAAGTTGATAACGCTGACTTTTTACCAAATTTATAGCACGACGAAATATGTAAGATTATACATGAAGAGATCTTTCCTCTATCTAAGGAAACAAAATGCTGGCTTGTTGCACAGAGGCTCATGAGTTTTCTGATTTCAAAAATTTCTTTCCTCTCTTGCAGTTCTTGAAATTAGAGTTAAATAATAATTACAAGTTCCAGCATTTATAAAGGCTGCTTTGAAGACTTAAAAAGTGAAGAACAGGACCTTAAGCGCTGGCTTTAAACTTTAATTCTTTCTCTTGTTCATTTTCATGAGAAAAGATTAGGTGTAATCATAAATTGTCCAATGGAACATGTAACACAGACATATCAGAATTTCCTTCCATTCCCCAATCATTTGACCATTCGTAACGTCAATATTTTACTTATGCCTCCACTTTTGTGGCAATGATTCTCAACAAAATTTGGAAAATTCCATTTGGCACAGATTAAGCTGATAATTCTATAACTTTAGATAAATAATGACAGGTAATATTTGCTCTGTTGTAGCAGTTTAAGTAAGCCTACAACATAAAAGACATTCATTGTAAAGTAGTTTTGATCTTTGTCACAAAACTTATCAATTGACATTTGAGGCAACATAGAAAAAAAAATAACACAGAGAAGAGGACAATTTGTTTTCTACAAATCTTCCACACAAACTGGACAAACCAGTAATGGACATAAGTAAAAGGAGGTGGGCAAACAAGAATAAAGAAATGGAATGTTCTAAAAACTTCATCAAGTTTTGTCTTAAAGCTCATAGAGCCAAAAAAAATGTTAGAAGGAAAATATTGCACATATAATATGAACATTAAAGAAATGTCTCACCACCACTCCACACAGTACAAAATATCTAATAGTAGCAATTTAAAACATTAAAGTGAAAATGCACCTTTATGACACATTGAAAAAATAATATGTATCATTATCAACAAGGGGTTTTGTTGAACACACCCATGAAATTATCACCTACAACAGCTTTCCTTGTGAATAATGACATGTGTATATATCACGTATAAGCTCTTAGGAAGATCCTTAAGTAAGAGCATGAATTCAAAGAATTCATGACAGATTTATTCCTTCCTTTTCCAACCATAATTCATATTCTAATTTGAAAAAGTACAGCTTTATAAATGTTTGGAAACGATCACTGCAGAGAGAGATTTTATGTCTAAGACAAATTGCCTGTAACAACTTTTTTTATACAAAGAATAAATTCAAAATGCAGACATCTACTACTTAAGTCTATATTTGCATTTGATAAATGTACAAATGGACCAAATGTAAAGAGAAGCCTCATAAAACAATAAGACTGGTCAAGCATGACGTAATTATGTCCCTTAACCTGGGAATGTCTCTTACTTTTCCTCATACACTAAGAAAAACCTAAATTGCAATCAAACATGCTGAGCATTATATAAAATCAGCCAATAGATCTTATCAAATCCCCGTAAGGCGAATCTGCTGTAGCAATGCCTTGAAAGTTGCAACAAAGGCTCTTTTGTGAGCATCATCCGTAAGTTGATGATAAAAGTCCAGAGCAGACAAACAAAAAAGTTGACGGTCAACAACGTCCATTCGCCCCATACGGCCAAGAACATGTGGGAAGCTGGGATGAAAGTTAAGGATTTAAATTGTGAGAGAAGCAGCATGAGAGAGTCCTTGTTTTGAATTCATAATAAACTAAACGAAGACAAACTCTGATGTCTGATAATTAATCATGTCATGGAATATTGCTTTCTGTCTATGGATCTTGACATGACATGTGATAGAGGCCAATGGATTCTGATATGACATGTGATATATTATTGCTTATAGGCCAATGAATGTTAAAATAACATATGATAGAGTTATTGTTTATAGGCCAACGGATGCTAACATAACATGTGGTAGCGTTATTGCGTATAGGCAAATGGGTTTTAACACAATATGTGAAAGAGTTCTTGTGTCTAGGCAAATGGGTTCTAACATGATATGTGATAGAGTTATTGCGTATAGGCAAATGAATATTAACATGATATGTGATAGAGCGGTTGCTTACAGGAAAATGAATCTTAACATGATGTGTCAGAGAATCATGGTCTTTAGGTTTATGAGTCTTCATATGACATCACATAGCTGCCAACCTTTTCAAATTGAAAAACAGACTCTGACGGCACAAACGACTTCTTACTTGCATGACAGCCCGTAATATACCAGAAAACATTGATAATTTAACTAGAATCAACCCCTTTAAGGTTAATAAATTGTTTAAAATCTGACAATTGCTGGCCTTTCTGGAAAAATGCAACGATAGTTTTGCAAACTCAGAATGACGTCTCAGGACTACCATCTCAATATCAAACCTATGATGAGTCACTGCCGTTCACTTAAGGTTTCTTTAAAACAGATATCAGTTAACCCTTGTATACTTACTTCTCAAGGTAAATAGAGATTTACGGACTCAAAGCAATAAAAAAAAACAACCCATAATAAAATTACATTTTTAACATACTTGTTGACAGCTATGGGTATGTAATGGAGCAATTATTCTTAGTTCTATGGGTCTTCAAATGACGTATCTTAGTGCATATTTCTTTGAGCATACAGTTTGCAACATGATATGACATAAAGTAATTTCTTTTAGGTTTACAAATTCTGAAATGACCTTATTGTCATTGCTTTAAATCTATGGCTCTTGATACGACATGCCAAAGAGTCATTTCATTTCTTTAAAATGTACAGATCCTGCCATGTGCAATAACTTGCCCTCTATTCACCATGGAATAACTTGACTTAATTCCCTTTATCCTTTCCAGGGCTCTGAGGGGAGTGGGGGGGCAGGGCACACTGTAATGAAAGCGAGACCCACTGTCTCCACCCCTGACAACCTTAAAATACCTCTACCAAATCATCTTGGCTCGAAACAGTTTTGAAATTCATAATCAAATCATTTAAGGTTACTCAATCTATATCTATATAATTCACTTTCTGTGTGTGTTGCCGCTAATCTTCTAAACAGCTGAGAGGACAGAGCTCATATGTGGCACCGACAATGTGATCAAACCGGGAAAGGTTTTAGGCGTATAAAATTCATATTATTGTGTTTGGTAAATTGTCGGCACTCGCTTTGTGATTCATTATAAATTCAACATAATTATTTTAGAGTCCGCCATTATGCTGGACTTGACTAACACATTCACCAGTTGATTAATTTTTTTGCAACCTGTAAAAGTGGGTCAGGAATAGCCCCACTAACAGAAGGGAAATCTCAGCACGTGTGTCACCATATCCAGCATGACATTAAAGGACATTATTATCTCTCACATCACGCACCACTAGCCTACTGAGTTTTAATATCTAGATCTAGGGCTGGAATCCAGATCTAGATCTAGCTCTAGATTTAGATCTAGAACTAAATCTTATCCTAAATTATATCTAGAGCTAGAGTAGATATCTAGATCTAGATCCTGATTTAGCTTCTATTGGCTTCTAGATCTACATCCAGGTTTCTAGATTCGAGCTCTAGCTAGAGCCAGATCTAGATCTAGATCTAGATCTTATCTATCGCTAACTTTCAGAGCTAGAATTCTAAAAATTCTGAAATGATTCACTACTATTCTACAGATCTGCGGTTTCCTTTTGTAGATCTAGAACTAGATCCAGATTCTAGATTTAACTATAGGTCTAGAGCTCTAGATCTAACTTTAGATCCAAGTTTCTGGATTCTACCGGTAGCTCTAGCTAAAGCTAGATTCAAGATCTAGAATCGAGAACTCTGAAATGTTTGAATCTAAATCTCTAATTCTACAAATCTGCGGATTCTTTTTCCATTGCTGAAGCATCTCTTAGATGCTATAATACGAAGGAGCCACAGTGGAATGAAGTCAAAGGCGAAATATGACAATAAATGATAACTCCACTAATAAAGACAGAACAAACACGTGACGTTTCGGGTATAACCCTTTGTCAGACAACAAACGAGAAATATCTAGAATCTAGATCTAAGCACTGCCTCAAGTATCACACAATGTGATGTCAGAAGAAAAACAGAAAGGAGGAAGAAAGAAAGAAAAAGACGGTGATGATAAGAAACGTAAGTAGAAGGGGATGTGAAGAATATATAGGCCTAGGATCGAGAATGGAAGCTTCAGATCTAGAATGAAATAAAAATATGAACATAAGTAAGTAATAAAAGGTGAGAAGAAGGAGAGAGAGAGAGAGAGAGAGAGAGAGAGAGAGAGAGAGAGAGAGAGAGAGAGAGAGAGAGAGAGAGAGAGAGAGAGAGAGAGAGAGAGAGAGAGAGAGAGAGAGAGAGAGAGAGAGAGAGAGAGGAGGGAGGAGGGGAGGGAGGGAGGAGAGAGGGAGGGAGAGGGAGAGAGAGAGAGAGAGAGAGAGAGAGAGAGAGAGAGAGAGAGAGAGAGAGAGAGAGAGAGAGAGAGAGAGAGAGAGAAGAGAGAAAGCAACAACAAAAAACAGGGAAGAAAGAAAGAGAGAGAGAGGTGTGAGTATGGGAAACAAGAATGAAAAAAGAGGATAACTATAAGACTAGATCTATATCTCACTGGGTCTAGAAAGAAGAAATGATAGAGAATGAATCAAGTATCAATCAAGGCAAAAATTTACACTAAAGGTGCGAAATGTATACAAATTATAAATGTATCGATGCAATAAGGGGACAGAGTAAATGACTTATCTGAGATGCCAATTAGCACTAGCTGATATATTATGCTTTCGAAGCTTCGAAGTCTTAAGTGTTTTCTCCTTAGTGATGAACTAGGGTATATTCCGTAATAGTAAGAAACCGTGCGTAATGTTGCCTCCTGTAAGTGGTGAACGTGAAAAAATGTGCAAAGATGCCTACCATCGAGTACCATAGAAAAGCACACGGGGTGTGAACTGCCAGAGGGACCCAACTTTCCCCGGGATAGGAAGGGGTTTGGGGGAGGGCAGGGTTAGGGTGGGATATTTTCGTGGGGGTGGTGGTGGGGGGATGGGGTAGTGTTTGTCTTCTTTCGAGGCAGAAATTCCACCCAGTAAACTCGACAACTGTCCGACACCACTTCTTATGCCTACTTCCTGACAGCAGCAGACAGCACACAATATCAAAGCGATCAGCTGAAAAGAAGAGAGTGCCTAACTAAAGTCCAAAACTAAAATCTCTTTGATACTGAACCAGCAATATTTAGATCTAAATCTATTTTTTCTTATTCGTGAACTGCAAGGATGAAACATAAACGTAGTGTATCCTGAGGCCCTTCTCTAAAATCAAGTGAGACAATGTAAAAATTACCCCTTTTCCCATGCATCGCCAAGTACTCTGCTAGTCATATATAAGGCAAGTGATTCTTAACCCTAGGGGTTTGGTGAGTCAGTCTCAGAGGGTTCGAGCGGAGGTCAAGATACACAAACTGTCCGTGTGTGTATCCGCTGTTCCGTACACCCCATTGATGGGTTCGATGAATTCATGTATGAATATTGCAGGGTTCAGTATCTCTTACAAGGCTATGAACCACTGTGTCAGGCAATATTTATCATGTTACATCTTGGTATGACAAAACGTCTAGAAAAAAAGTGATGCTGAACTTACAATAATGCCAATAAATCAAAACCTTTAACAAAATTTTTGCTCTGTCAAAATTTACCCTGTCCACCATACGTGGTGATCTCAAGTAAACGAAGAGGAAACAGTCAGATGAAAGATAAGTGAGAGAGGGAAAGGAATAAAGAAGGACCTACCAGCATCCCCCATCAACCGTCCACAGATGTAACAAGAAAGATAGGCAGGGGGGAGGATACAATATGAGGAGGGGAAAATCCAACCACCATTGGTCAAATCAAATCATTAAACTTATTCTCTGAGGTTCATGAATCCGATAACTTGACATACTATGGGGGGGGGGAGGGGGGGAATGACACCTATGAACATTTTGTGTATTAGGGCTCAAAATTCTTCTTATTAGTTTTCATCAGATCTTTTCTAGTTTCAGTTCCTGGCTCATATTTCAGAAATCAGACAAAAAGGATACAGTGCTCGCAACCAAACGTTGGTGGAGGCGCTGATAAAGAAGAGGGTGAGACTCCACACTGCCATAGCTAGAGGCGACCTCTGGGTGAAGTTTGACAAACTCAGCATCACCCATTCCTTGACCAGCCCTTGCTGCTGTTGTTGGTGAAGGTTTGTAAATACCTACAAAAGGAAAAAGTGAATAAGAACATATTTGAGAAGGGGAAAGGAGAAAAATTTGTAAACAGTTCAATCAACAAATGTGACATCAATGACTGCCGGACTTGGCATCGTGAGGTCCTGAATTCGAATTCTTACAATGCTAGGTCCGACATTGTGATATTTAACACACACATTTTCCAACTCGACCGTGGTTAAAATGGGTACCATATAGGTGTCTCATCCAGGAGGTGTTGTATTGTCATCAGTCCGTTTCACGCAAATGTCGAACAGCTGCCATGAGATTAGCAATCATTTGGAATGAAAATAGTTATCTGATATAAAAATCAATAACGAACTAGTCGGTTTTGGCAAGATCATTGAGAATGTTTCATCAATAGTATGATTCAGTTGTTATCAATGGACTTCACAATGCCTAGTCCGACAGTCACTGATGCCACATTTGTTGATTGAACAGTTTATAGGTTTTTTTACTTTCCCCTTCTCAAATATGTTTTTATTCGCAAGGATAAATGAAGTTGACCACTTAACGGAATTTTTAGGCCTGCCATTGTATGCCATGAAATTGTGATTATTACGCCTAAATCATAATGGTTGGCAGTTCGTTTGAACTCTGGGGCTGAAGGTTAGCATCATGCCTCACAAACACTATCATAAATACCCTTTAAATATAGTAAGACTATTTCTAGAGATTTTCTTCTATACATTTAAGTGCTGAAAATAATCTGGAAGGGCAATATTTTTCATCCTCGAAGGCATTAAGCATATAGTCTCCATGTGTATGTCAGGCTAACGTTTTTTAGATTCTAAGACATTTGTTTTAGAAATATCTGGCATTTATTTATTATTCCATTGAGAGTAAAAGGTAAAATTCCGCCATGGTGGTTATGGCCCATAGATTTGAGTTCATAATATGGGACGTGGTATATCGTCTCAGATTTGATTTGATTTTTACCAACATCCACAGCTAAGGTGATCTTGGTTTTTTTTAAATGTACACAATTGTGATCTGCACTTTGAATCTCCTTTGTATCGTCCGTTTCTGATGGGACCGGTGTTGATTCACCTACCAGTACCAGAGGGCTGGGCTTTATTTTAAAAAAACTCGAGAAAAATGTTCAACCTGTTGAACCCATGACCTTTTGGTTGAGAGGCTGACACCTTACCTCTGGATCAACGTGTACTCCTTGGAGACAAACCTATGTATAAAATATCAATACAATGATATCTCTGTAGATTGTAACAAATTAAATGAGATGGAAAAGCAAACGAATGAATTGAAGATGTTCACCTGAAAGACGACTTTGGCAATAAGATGAGGGTACGGCTGATGGGCTGAAAGAAACTCGCCAATGACTTTGTTCATGATGTCTTGGGCCGGGAAAAAATCAGCCAAAAATGCTGGAAGTAGCCTTGTGATCACTCTGGCCTCATAAGGGTATCCTTTCTTGATGCTTAAAATGGTAAAAATAGTGAACACTTTATTTAACACACGTGATATGGATGAACCATAACATGTAATAGACAATAAATATTGATGCACCATGGGAACAAAAAGAAGCAAAATCACACAGGTTTGTTTGTCTGAAATAAACCATGTTCACCATGGCGGTGATCTCACGGTTTGTGACTGACTTATATTACTCACAACTATCTGGGTGGAATATTAAGTATTTTAAAACATCAAAATAAGTTCCATAAACATTTATAAATATTATAAAAATAAAGTCAATGCGTTAAAAATAAAAATATTTGGTGCTCTAGATTTGGTGACATGGTCCGATTTCTTCTAAACATCCGAAAATAGTTTTAAATTAGGCTCTAGGAAGAGTTTATAAATATTTCCTTTTGTAGAATATTTCATTAGTATATCATACCAACAAGAGCATTCTACTAAAATATCTATGATAGTAAATACAAAGGAATAAATTGTAAAAAATATCAGCACCAGACAGAATTGTACCAGTGACCTCCGCAAAGGCACCTCAGAGTGAAAAAAGAGCATAAATATGTCATCGAAATTTATGTGAATTAAGAACAGCTGTGTAAGTATCGGCCCTCTTGAATACAGTATCGACTGTACCAAAACATTGAAACCCACTTCAGTTTACAGTAAACGAATGTCCGGAAGTTTCCGTGAATTCCTGAAAAGACGGAAAGACCCAGATCTGTGGGAGTCTCCCGCATTTTGTGGTAGGGTTAGCAGCTATGCATTTAGTATGTATACCTACCGATCAAACAAGACCGTGACCCTCTCCATGGCCAGGATGAGGGAATCTGGGTCCTGATGAAGAAGCTCAAAGCCTGGCTCCCCAAAGGTCTGCTCTTCCCTGGGTCTGGGACTGTACTGGTCAAGGGATTTACCTTGAGAACAAAAGTGCTAAATTACATTCACATTAAAAAATTTAATAATAATAGTAGTTTCTAAATAACTTTAAATGTATATATGCAAGTAAGCCATATTTTTTCAGACAAGTGAATGGATTTGACCGTGTATATTTTTCTAGCAATCAGGCCTGAAAATTGTTTAGGGTTACATTCAATACATTTCACCTACAATTGCATTGAACTTGTATCCCAACTTATGAAAGTATGAGAAAACAAGTTTTTAATGATAGCATATTCCTTTAGCCATGGGGCTGACAAAGTTGTTTTAAAAAAAATTGTTTTGATCGACTCTCTCTCTCTCTCTCCTCCCTCCCTCTCTCCCTCCCTCCTCCCTCCCTCCTCCCTCTCTCTCTCTCTCTCTCTCTCTCTCTCTCTCTCTCTCTCTCTCTCTCTCTTTGTGAAACTCATGTTCCAGGCATTTAGCAATGGCATGCCACATAAGTCATGTAAAACAGAACATATATCATCATAACATATAATGTATAATATATAAGTTTATATCTAAGGCATAACTAAAATACCTGAGTACATGCAGGTAAACATGAGTCCCAGTGCTGCCAAAGCTCGTTGAGGATTAGGGAGACACAATCTGGTGGATACAGAGGTTACTTATTAGCAAGATCTGGATAATTGCTTGCAATGGTGTTTAACTAAGTTCATGTCTCTCATTAAAGAATGGTCTTGTTTTGATACACCAATTTTAGAGAGTGCAGCAAGAGTAAGAGGGATGTGGAGGGAAGCTTTCTTTCTTTCTTTATCAGTTCCCATTCTACCTTTCGGTGTGTGGGTTCAGGTGCCCGAGATGATCTTTCTCCAGGATGCCCTGTCCTGGCATTTTCTGTTTCCTTCTAAAAAAAGTTAAATTTCTATGCTTCAATGCCTCTTTTATATCTTCTTCCCACTTTCTCCGAGGTCTGTCTTTTGGTCTTTTACCTTGGGCTTTAGCACTGTATACTGGTTTAGCTATTCTATTGTCATTCATTCTGTTTACATGCCCAAACCATCTCAACTGATTTGTTTCTATCTTAGTTTTTATGCCATCTGCTTTGGTTTGATCTCTTATTGTTGTGTTTCTGATTTTGTCTCTTTTAGTTTTCCCTACAACTCTTCTTAGATATTTCATTTCAGCTGCCTGTACTCTACTGTATTCTCTACTGTCTAAGGTCCAGGTTTCGTTGTCATAGAGGAGAGTAGGACAATAAACTGTATTGTATACTGCTATTTTGGTTTTTGTTGACAATTCTTGTTTACCTACAAATGCCTTTCCTAGATGGTTATATATTGCACTTGCCTTTTTGATTCTCTGGCTGATTTCTTCTCTTAGTTTTCCCTCTGAGTTAATCATTACTCCTAGATAATTGTAGCTTTGAACTTGTTCTAAATTCTCCCTGCCCAATTTAAGACTTTGTGTTTTAGCTTCCTAGTTACTTGCATTGTTTTGGTTTTCTTTGCATTTACTCTCACTCCTCTTTTATTTAGTTCATTATTCATAATGTATATATTGGACTGAAGGTCACTTTCTGATTTTCCAAACAGAACTAAATCATCGGCAAATGAAAGCATTGATAAATTTACTGGTTTGAGCTTCCACATACCTACATTCATTTTCTTCATTTTTGAGGTTGCCTTTGCAACTGAATCCATAAATGTGATAAACAAAAGAGGACTTAGGACACAACCCTGTCTTACTCCTGTATCTGCATCAAATTCTGCAGATATGTTTCCAGCTACTCTCACTGCACATTTTGGTTTATTGTAAAAACTTTTAATGGCTTCTTTTCAATTTTGCCCTACTTGTGTGTTCTTTTAAGGAATGCTATAGTTCGTCCCTCCTCACAGTGTCAAATGCCTTTTCTAAGTCAATAAAACACAGGTGCAGGTCAATGTTTCTCTCAAGAAATTTTTCTATTATTTGTCTAGTTGTAAATATGTGGTCTTGTACACTTCTTCCTGGTCGAAATCCACTTTGATGCTCTTCAATCTGACCCTCTACTCTTTCCCTTAGTCTCATTTCCAGTATCCTGGCATATGTTTTTCCTGGAACGCTAAGTAGTGATATCCCTCTATAGTTTGAGCATTCCATAGTTGATTCTTTCTTATGTATTGGTCCTACCGTTCCCTTTTTCCAGTTGTCTGGCACCTGTTTAGACTTCCTTACTTGTTGGCATATTGCATGTAGTAGTTTGTCTGCCTCTCTACCTTGGTTTTTAATCATTTCTAGATAAACTTGATCTGCTCCTGGTGTTTCAGTTAAGTGGTTAGTGAACTCACTCAACCCTAGGTCTACGACTCCATCTTGTTAACTTGGCCTCTGGATTTTTATCCTTTTTAAAAATTCAGATTAGGAAGTGATGAGACTAATGTAAGTTGATTTCTATATAAACATAGCTGCCAAGCTTTTCAAATCAAAAACAAAACTCTGAGAAAGACTAATGTAAGTAAATTTCTATAAACATAGCTGCCAAGCTTTTCAAATTGAAAAACAGACTCTGACAAAGACATTTGTAAGTTTATTTCTATAAACATAGCTGCCAAATTCTCAAATCGAAAAACAGACTCTGACAAAGACTAATCTAAGTTAATTTCTATAAACATAACTGCCAAGCTTTTCAAATCGAAAAATAGACTCTGACAAAGACTAATGTAAGGTGATTTCTATAAACACAGCTGCCAAGATTTTCAAATTCGAAAACAGACTCTGACAAAGACTAATGTAAGGTGATTTCTATAAACATAGCTGCCGAGATTTTCAAATTGAAAAACAGACTCTGACAAAGGCTAATGTAAAGTGATTTTTGTATTTGCCAAGCTTTTCAAGTGGAAAAACAGACTGACAAAAACTAATGAGATCACCTTAGTTGTGGATGTGGGTTAAATCAAAATCATAATTACAAAATCAACTGTCTAAAAGGCGGAGCAGCCATCACCATTGACTCCAACACACCTACCTGTCCACAAATGATGGTCTCCCTGTCAACTGCCTAAACACAGCTTCAAATTGGAAAACAGTGACAAAGGCTTCAACACCACCAGGAAATCAAAATCATAATTACATCAAATCAACTGTCTAGGTCAGATGTGTGCCTGGAGCGGAGCAATCATTGACACAATCAACACACCTACCTGTCCATACTCAGCTTAATGATTTCCTCTGTCACTTTCCGTGCCCTTCAACACCACCAGGAAGACGGCAGAGGAAATGTTTTCCTCTCACTACTGGAAGCTGTGTGGACGACGAGCTACAGTGATAGAAAAGAGAGGAAGAAATTATTGCTTTTTAACAAAAAAGTTTTTGGTTGTTTCATTGAAATTTACTACATCCACCATATGCGGTGTGGCATCTGTAGCCATATGGTTATGTTGCCGGACTGCGGATCGTGAAGTCCTGGATTCGAATCCTAATGAAAGCTAGATCCAACATTGTGTTCCTTGGGAAAAACATCTAACACACATTTTCCCCACCCGACCCAGGTGCAAATGGGTACAAGCACTACCTTGGGAGTAAAAACCTGCATCAGACTAGCGTCCTGTCCAGGAGGTGTTTGTTGTCACCTGTTCT
>JAXRKP010000804.1:22500-107500 GCA_037039925.1 Doris montereyensis | reverse complement strand
CTTCATCAAAATAAGCTGTAACAATGAACTTTTGACAAACTGAGAACAAAGATTATTAAACGAATTAAAAAAGAAATATTACAAACAGATCATGAAGGAATGTCGTTGACAGATTAAAAAGATATGTTATTGACAAATTAAAAGAAATGGCTGGAAGGTCCAAAAATCTACAGAAAAGGCTGTTCAGAAAATTACACTGCTAATGACCCCCTTCAGAAACTCTGTATATGCAAAACATGCATTACCGTTCCCATGACAGCTGTTGCTTTACAGAAACCAACAACCATATACTGGATCAGAAGCTCACGTCTTCCACTGGGTTTTTCAGGGCCTTGAGAAGATCCAACAGGATATCTTGCATAAACTGGATCGTACTGATCTCTTTCCATAAACAAGTCAGACAGACACACCATCTTTAAGGAGAGAAAAACCATTTGACATCAAATAAAATTATAGTTTCTTTGAAGATCCCAAACACTCTGAACTGCATTTTCCACGGTTTTGTGGCCTACAGAGTCAATGAGCTAATCTTATATTACCACAGCTCTATAATGTAAAGCACAACAATTTTTGTACATTAAATTCTTAGTAAAGTCCCTACCACTCCAGGAAAGGATACTACTAGGTCTTTATCACAACGCTTTCTTTGTAATGCCCAGCTGATCCTGGATTCAATTAACTCATTTTGTTTACATCTGGGTTCAGTGGGTGACAAGCATCTTTTCCAAAGAAATAAATAATTTAGACCTTGTACAATATTACCTAATAATGTATTCAAAGCCCAAGACCTCTCACTCTCTCACTACCTGTATGCATTGTCTGCAGCTTAGACACTAGGGTTGGCCTGGGTTCTCTGACGTCTGGATGGCCACCCATCATACAGCTATTGGTACGAAATTACATCACATTGTTATATCACATTGTTTGATCAAATATTAAAACTTTTGGAAATGAAGTAAGCGATCACTACATGGATACACAATTAAAAATTCATCAAATGGAATTTTTCTAAATGATCTTGTTTTTTTTTCTAAACCAAAACTAAAATGTTAAATATAAACATTTAAGGTTTACTTTCTAGATTAACAATAAATGAAGCAAGTATTGTCTTATGTGAATGGCTATGTCAGGATGGACTTCAAAAGTGATTTATCTATTTGTGAGAAAGATAATATGAAGTTTTTGATGATAAAAACTAGCAATCGGATGAGACCATGTCATTAGTAATAGGGAATACACACGAAAACTAGAATATAATTCTCTTTCATTGACCCAGTTTATTCTCCTAGACCATGATAGCTCCATAGTTTGGGTTGTGAACTGCTAGTCATAAGGTTCCTGAACTGCAAACCATTTTTTACAACCTGCTGGGAAAGCTATTTGGCTATTTGACTTAATGCCTGTTCTGCATGCTTGCCGGCTTATCCGTGGTGACCTACTTTGTCACTGTACGACAGTGCCTAACAGATAGCTGTTGGTCAAACTTAAACTTGCGTGGAGAGTGCCAACCCAATCAGCTGACCGAAAATAGAATCACCACTGTTGTAGTCAATAGGCTCATACACATCAATTTTAATCAATACTAATAACTTGCAACTGAAACAAAATACGCAGTAATTGGACAGTATAAGTACGGGTCCTGAACATGATTTTTTACAGTCCTTAAAATAGACAATCTTAACAACTAACATTAAACTCAGCATGTCTACAGTAGCTGGAAAAATAGGGGGGGGGGGGAATCTGTTTATCATATGGAAGCGCCACCATCTTGAAAGTTTTATTATGAAAATATGGTCAATTTCAACTGATCAAGGCTTTTAAGTTTTTATCCCATTTGATGGTACCTTGCACACATTATTTGGTCCAATATCTAGAATTTGTGTGAGCAATTTTTATAAATGTAATGGTTTTGATTTAATAAATATTTTTAAAAATGTATATAGCAATATTTCCATTTCTTGGCAAATTTAATCACAAAAAAAGATTTTAAGTACAAACTTTGAAATGATATCAAAAATCGCCTCTAGGGGATTTTTGTATTTGCCTATTGATGAGATACATACCAAATTTGAGGGCATTCAAACTATAAATAAAAAAGAAGTTGATAAATTATTGTCAAAAACTAACATTGTGAGAATATATTTGAGATTATTTTTTCTGTTATTTGAATGTTTTTTCTCATATAAACCTGCAAAAAGAGTAGGATATATAATTTGAAGTGTTATAAAACCTTGAGATGCTCTCAACTACTTCTTGTCTATTTCAACCCTATTTTATATGTCTTCCCGGCCTTTTGA
The DNA here is from genome assembly GCA_037039925.1 of Doris montereyensis. Classification (NCBI taxonomy): domain Eukaryota; kingdom Metazoa; phylum Mollusca; class Gastropoda; order Nudibranchia; family Dorididae; genus Doris; species Doris montereyensis. The sequence continues at coordinate 105,203 of JAXRKP010000804.1, read as the reverse complement.
TAATAGGTGCGGGGAATTTAAGACAATTCATCAAAAAGTAGAAATTTTGGATAGGAATGTAAATTATAATGATTAAGATGAGTACCAACTTGCAATATTTTAGACAAAATTATTGGCTTTTATAGTACACAAGATGTGTTCAAGGTTTGGCCTGTGTAGTTCCTAAAAAATCATGTAAATTCAAAGAATCGATACCCAGTTTCTTTTCTGGTATGATTGTGAAGGGAATGAACTGCTCCATCCAATAATACAATAAACTAAGATTTGTCCCATTGGGGCAAAAATGACTTGTTCAGGAAGCCCCCTCCCGCCCTTTTTTCTAATACAGAGACTAGAAGTTCACTATTCTCTCTACTAGTAGCGCTAGTTATATGAAAAAGAATAGAATGGTACTCCTATTAGAAATGTAATAAAGTTGAAAATTTACCTCTCCAGACTAACAGACATATTCAATTTCACATGATCTGTCCGTTGACTAGTGAGGAGTGATATCATGTCATTCTAGCCACTACAGAGTGTAGCATAGGCCTGACCAGTTTCTTTCATTAAAATTAACCACATCCACCATATGCAGTGATCTCAGGGTGAACTAAGAGGAAACAGCAAGAGCAAAGATAAGTGAAAACACAAAATGAAAGAAGTAGGACATATTGGCAGGGGCCCGCCAACCGCCCATGGCCTGAACCATACCATAAGGTCTAGATCTAGATAAAAATTTCACTACCTCCCAACAACGGCGGCTAGAGATGATACGTTACTGCCAACTTTCCTGTGTCAAATGTAATGGTGAGCTGGACATGTAAGAGGTGATATAGTGTAACTGTAATAGAGCCGAAATATATGGGCAATGTTTTGAAGAAGGTGGAGTTGGCAGGCAAATGACAATTGCAGGATTGATGGAAAGAGAGGTGTACTTATAGAATAGGTGCCATTATCAGCACCAGCCAATAGTCTGCACTGGGTTTTTTTCTTCCCTAACATGAAACGCTGGCATACTTAGGACAATGAGGCCTTGCACATAATGCATTGTATGACTTACAGATTTGACCACCGAGTTGAGTAGCATCAGCGGAGGTTTGGGACTGTTTTCTACATGAAGCCAGGCGCTATACAACTCACAAAAACTGGAGAGCAGAATGGACGTCCAACCCACTTTGTGCCACAGACCGCATGACACCTGAGTGCGAACTGCTGTTAGAAAGGAGGTAGGAGACCCAGCAGGCTGGCTGGCGCTGGTTCTCTTGTCCACCTGTGCTCTCCATAGAATCGGTGGTGTCCGACTCTTCCAGGTTCATATCAAGCAAACCGATGAGAGACCAAGTTGACTCAATAGAGATCTGAGGGAATGGAAAATTAAAGAGACAAAAATAAGACATTTATAGAGCATGGACACTGTTAGTGCCAACAAAGACGGTCAGAATCGAATGGCATTTGAGTTTCCTAAGATAAAATTCTAATCTTGTCTCAATAAAGTATTTGTTAGTAATTTATTTGCCTAAGAGCATACAAAAAACTTACAGATAAATACAATAATTCCTATGAATTTGTCCAAAATATCACATGTCAGTTGTCTTACTGGCAAAGTGCATACATATCACTTTCAGATTACAATGATAACTTAACAATATATATTTTTTAAAACTTCATATGTCAGTTGTCTCATTGACAAAGTGTATAAAAATCAATTTCAGATTAAAACAATAACTAAACTAAAAAATGGTAAAATATCTTAAATGTCAGTTATCTACTGGCCTAAGTGTATAAATCACTTTCAGGTGAATATTTTTCTTAAACCATTCACATGCATAACACACCTCTTGAGTCACTTATTCTTCCCGAGATAACAATTCAAAATACATAACTGTTACAAGCATTAATTTATTTTGCTACCATGGTCACGTCACTGCAAACTAATGTAAAGCAAAAACAATGTGCATGAAAATAAAATGAATCCGGTGAAGCACCTGTCCTAGAGAATAGTCCTCAAAGCCCAACTCTCTTTCCAGATTTCCTTCAAAGAGTCCTTGGCTTGAGCGGTCTGCTCATGGACGCATTCCTGACCTAAGGAGCTGATGTGATCTGACCTGCTTGAGGAAAGACAAGATAATTGATTGCTTGATTGATGCTGTTAGAATGATCTAGTTCAACATAAGAAAAGACTTAAGCACTACGCAATAATTATTAAAAAATAAGATCTTGTGTGGAGCCATTTAAATTTGACAATAGGAAATAGTGACTTGCAAGCTGCAGAGAGAGATGACATGAACATAAACTACAACAAGTGAATTAGATGAGATAGGCAGCTCAGAAAGTGCTCAGGTCTTCCTTATGATTCTTTCCTATTCTATTTCACAGATTAAACTCAAGGTTGAAATTTTGTCTCTCAAAGAAAAAGAAATAGAATCAGATAAGAGGAGTTCTTATTCATCTCTAAGAAAACTTTTTTGCCAGACAATTTTCTATTATTAGAAAAAACAAATTAAAATAACAAATAAATAAAACGCATGGTATAATATTAGTAACAATTCTAAAGTATATGAATAAAAGTATCAAGATGAAAAGCACATGAGAACAAATCTTTCGCATAATGTCCTCTTGATCAGAATTGCTTTATCTTTCTTCGTTTATACACTTCTACAAATCCTGATGTCCATTTTACGCAGTAAAGCATTAATTAGGGTAAAAACATTTGAAGAAAAATGAAACTGCAAAACATGGACAATAAAGTCTAGAGGAAAAAACACAGAAGCAACTGATGATTTTTCAGCAAGAAATTTGTACGCATCTTCAAAGTCTTTTGGACGTTGTTTGTTCAATTGGAATTTATCTTATTCACCAGATACAGTGAAATCAGAGTGAATTTGGAGACACATGAACATGAAAGACATCTGAAAGAGAGCAGCTCAGCATCAATAAACCATCAAATTTGTTCGACAAACACAAGAAGCTTACTTGGCAGAGCAAAGGCTGGTAATTTCTTGTTCAATGAGACCTCGAATCACAAACAGTTTTTTGCCACATCTGAAATTGTATTATTGACATAATGTGAAACAAATGCAGTTCATATAGCACAATCTATGCTCATGGGATGGGGAAAATAGATAAGGACATTACCATGTATGTTGATTTTATCATCTTTACAGAAGAAAACAGTGAAACTTTTGGAAATTTCTAATGAGGTTATCTCATCTTTTTATGAACACATCTCTGAAGGTTTTTTTAAAAGACAGTATATCCAGATTTTTGAAGAATCGAGTTACGAGTACTATCTTGTAGTAGAGCAAATGGCGCATCGGCTGATGGGTCTGGTATCGATACCTTGGTTTAAATAACGTCACATACGCCAGAAGAAAAAACCGTAAATCCAGCTGTGAAATTTTCAACGGCATTGTTTTTACATAAAGACAGTATATCCAGGATTTATGGTCTTTTAATGAAAAACAAGCTTAAGTCCATGAAACCGTTTTCAAAAAAGACCGTAAATCCTGAATATACGGTCTGTCTGAAAACAAGCTAACATTGCAGGTTGGATATACTGTTATTATAAGAGAGTGCATTGTGCTAATCAGTGCAAAATAACACTTGTGATCCGCATCAACGTATGCAGTAATTAAGCCTCTGGTCCCTTCACATTGGACCATCCCAATTATGGTAGCTTGCACCCCTGTACGTGCACGGTTTCAAGTGTCAAAGACTCTCATGGCACGGGGTGTCATGTTTTTGTTTTACACAACAATCATTGCACTTTGTTCCTCATCATTGACTGAACCTACACACACATTATTCCAGTAAAACGACTTTCTATTGCATCAAAACAATTATAACAACGAAGATGAATGACGAACATATTCAAGATTATGAGGTAAGAATTTGCAAATATGTGTTTTTGTTTCGTATATTAGATAATCTCTGGTGATAAAATGATGATGATGATGTTGTTGATGGTGATAATGATGATGACGATTATGATAATGATGGTGGTTATGGCGATGATGATGCTGATGCTAATGAAGAACATCAAACATGATTATGGTGGTGGTGGTTGTGGATATAAATGATGTATAACAAAACCATGTTGATGCTGCAGCTAGAGTCAAGGTGGGTTTTCAAAAGATTATAAAAGACGACGAAAACACCCATCACCTTGCTCTGGTTGTTACAATAGTCATTCCTGTGGTGTAAACATGCCCTTTTTGAAAGAGGTCTTAATGGGTAGCTGGGAAATTGTCCCGTTTAATCTAAAAGTACAATAGATAGTTAATGCATTATTGAACCAAATATTTTGAATCAGTCCAGCTGCCGTCGATTATGGTGATAATTAAGTGCAACATATTTCTTCCTCTTTTAGAGTCGTGGCATATGAGCATTACTCGAATTGAAGAAATGAAGGGCCGCTGCTTTAAAGTTGGAATGTCATGGTGAAGGTAACCGTTGATGTTGCTCATTCAACCGAAAATGACACAATTACCCCAGTTGCAAATGCCTAACACGCCACGAAAAGCATCAGAAAACGTCAAAAGGAATGTCAATATAATTCGAATGAACGAAAGCGGGATTTGGATGATTCTGATGCAGATCCTGCTTTCATCCCTGAATCACGCAAAAGGAAGATAGATGAAAGCAGTGACGATGAAGACATGTTCTTTCCCCTTTCAGTTCCACAAGTAGGGGCAGTTGGGATTCCACAAGATGTGCAACAAGGTACTCAAATTCCTGAAATAGAAGTTGTAGAACCGATTCCTTCCATCGCTCCACATGATGAGCCTCAAAAGAACAAGAGGATGACAAAGACAGATAGAAAAGTGCAATGCTTTGAACAGAGAAAGAAAAAGATTGAAACGTGTCACTCTGTAAAACCAGGGTGCTCCGTTGGGTGTAAACGCTCAACACAGTGCGTGGCAATATTTTCCCCCCACAGAGGGATCATGCATCAATAGGCATTTCTGGTCATTGGAGTACAGTGGAAGAAAGAGCTTCATTCTGAAAAGTGTAAATAAGTGTAATGCTCAAAGGAGAAGGACGCAAAACGATACTAAAAGAAAGAAAAGTATTTTCAAATACACCCTAAAACGTCAAGATGGCACTTGTCATGGAGTCTGCAAATCATTTTTCCTCGGGACACTTGGACTGAACGAGCGAAATGATACACTCATCAATAAAACCTTCAAGCACAGTGAAGACAAAGAGATAGGTCAAGCCTATTCCGATGGACGCGGAAAACAACCCTCAAATGTCAGTCGTGATCATGAGTCAGTAAAATCCTTCATTGAGACATACCATCCTGTTATCAGCCACTACAGTAGAGAAAAAACACCAAACTGGAGATACCTTCCATGTGATATCACGGTGAAAAGAATGCACCAAGACTACACTTCAACCTGCGGAAACATGTCTTATTCAACATTCTATAGGATATTTCAAATAATGAAAATTTCTATAACATCTCGGCAATGAAGAATGTGAGGTGTGTGAAAAGCACGCCTTCACAAGGGAATCTGCTCGTGCGAGGATGTGTGCAATGTGGCAGAATATATGACACAAAAAGTCAGGTACAAGGCGGCAAGGATAGAGTATCAAAAAGATGCTAGTGACAATAATGATTACCCGCACGAAGTGAAAGCTTCAGCCGATCTGCAAAAGGTGATTTTATTGTCGAAAATCCATCAGTTCAAGGCGTGTATTTTCACCCCTTGTCTCATCGTGTTTAATGAAACTTTCAGTGAGCTCGGTAAGAATGGCAAAGATGAGGCAGTGGTGTGGCATGAAGCCATTTCTGGCAGAAAAGACGAGACATTTCACAGCTTTCCACAAGTTCATTACGAATCTTCGTGACACAAAAAAACTGAGTATCTGGTTAGATAACTGTGCTGGGCAGAACAAAACTGGACTCTTTTCTCAATGTTAACATTCGTTATAAACGATTCCAAATATACCATTGACGAAATCCATCTGAAGTTCTTTGAACCCGGCCACTGCTCATGGCGTCAAATGCCGCACATGGGCGTAGTGAAAGGCAAATGAGGATTGGAAAAGTGTTTGACATGAGGACTTTGTTGAGACGGTTCATACAAAAGGGAAAATGTGAAGTGGTGGAAATGATGTATTCAGATTTCCGAGATTGAAAGTCTGGAACAAGCCAGTATATTTTGAGGGAGTTAGGTGACAAGCGACCATATTTGAGCCAGTTAGTGTCGGTCAGGTTTTGCAAAGGCTTGGAGATGCTAAAAGGATCAGCGTTCGTTTTCTTAAAAACACTTTCAGTCTAAATGACTGCAGTGTCGAAGCGCAAAAACCCAAGAGGAATTGAATCACAAAAGAAAGCAGAAATTATAGACAAACTACTACTACTTATGCCTGAAAACAGACGTTCATTTTGGAAGGATCTACCAACGAACAAAAAAGTCTAATGACTTGTTAGATCACTTTTAAAAAGTTCAATGAGTGTGACTGCTGTTTGAAAGTGTCTGATATGTTTTTTTGTTCTTTATTTGATAAAGTTGAAGTTTTTCAAATTGTGTTTTATGTTTTTATGATGACGGTTATAAAAAAGTGTTTTGTCTTCAAAATCCAAGGTCTTTGATATACATTTTATCAAATTGTTTAATACTGCAAGAGTTGCAATGTTTTCATAAAAAGACCGTATATCCGGATTTACAATTTCTTGTGAAAACAAGCTCATTGTGGACTTGTCATTTTCACAAAAAGACCGTATGTGGGATATACGGTCTTTCAGTGACAACGATAGGCATTTTTCGAAATACGAAAAAATATTTTTGCATTTACTAGCAAAATAACAAGCAATTCTGAAAATTGATCCTATGGGACTGTTCTACATACAATGCGAATGTTTCTGTCCAAATATGAAGCCGATACCTAAAATGGTTGGTACGTGAGAGAAAACCCCTCATTTTTTTGGCTCTCCTGTAAATTTGAAAAATGGATATACGGTCTTTAAAAAAAACCCTCCAGATCTTTCAAAACAAAGTTGAGAACAAAGGATTGAAACAATTGAAAGAAAATGGGAACATAATAAAAAATGATGAACAATAAATGAAAGAAAACAAAACTAACAAAGAAAACTTGAGGTCTCTCAAAAAGAAATTTGCAAAGTGTCTCCCAAATCTATGAAGACACTAAATCTTAATGAATCTACTGAACGTCTTCATGAACACCAGTTGCATGATTTATAGCAACAAAATATGAAAACATTATATACATAGTATGAACTTTTTTGCATATATCATATTTAACATTTTGTAAACTCTGTGCTATCTTGTTCTATCTCCAGTTTTGCTCTTTTTATAGATTTTGTTACGTTGTGTAAGAAGGCTTATAAATCACCATTTTTAATGACTTTCATATTTCTACAACGCCCCTTGATTTGCTGTCTTCGAAATGCATTATTCTCTATGTTATTACATTTTGCAAATGAGACTTTCATGGGTTCATTTCTCAAAACCAGTGAAATAGAGAAAGGACAGCAGGATAATACTGAGCTTGTGATATAAGATAAGAAAAGATAAAATATAAATTTAATGTCTAGACAGCACATTTCCATGGCATTACATTATATATTCATTCATTTTTCATTCTCTCAATACATTTATTTCTATCTCTCTTTATAGGAAAGCATTTCAATACATGACAGACAAAAAACAAAAGAAACAAAAACCAAAACAAAAGAAAATGAAGAAGAAAAAAACAAACTAACAAAAACAACAAAAGTTAAAGAATGTTTTCATTGCATAATACATGATACATGCGCATTCTACTTAGAATCAGATGACAAAGAGGATGGCAACGGGAGTTATTTATAACTAGGGAGGAGATTGATTTTGAAAATTGAGTCAAAATCCAAGCTGGTGGCTGTTTCTATGGCAACCAAGGATGCTACAAATTTTTCAATGATATAGGATGACTGTATTTTGACAGTTACTCATGTAGATACTAAAAGCAAAAATCTAAACTCAAAAGCCAAAAAAATAACTTCAGGAGATATCCCCCCCCCCCCTCCCCAATCAGGATATATATCAATTTCTATTTTTGGATGAGACAATGAAATTAATGTGTTATGATGTTTTAGAAGTTGCCTTTAAGAAACATATCGAAATGTAAGAGCATTAAAATCAGAAAGAGCCTAACACAGTCATGAGTGAAAAACATTGTCTTGTATGAAGCTGTGTCAAATATTTTTTATCGCGAATCATTCTTTTGTTTTATATCAATTTGGAGTGACCTGGTCTTGGTAGCAAATTTAAATGTTGCGTGGGATTGCTTACAATCACTTTGATTTTCTCATTTTAGCCGCACATATTTTTGTTTTTAATTCAGCCTATCAAAATAAGTGATGATCATAAGCTCCTGATTTAGGAGTAAAAAAGATAAATACACCTATATTAAACTGTGACGAAAGGTCACTGAAACTCCTGTTCATAGTTTGTGTCTAAAGTTTTTTTATTGATTTTTTTATATTTTGTATTGATTTACTTTTAATTTAAACGTGAAGTCAGACATATTTAACATGACATGTGTTGTTTTGTGTGATTCTATGCCACGAAAATCCTTTATAATGGGTGTGGTTTTAGCTACATTTGAAATAGATCAATTTGACATGGTATGTTTCGGTTTCAAAATTCATATATTAGAAATTGACTAAAGAAAGAGTTTTTTTTTACTTTGGTCCTCTTTATGATTTAACCAAAATAAAAATATGTATTTTGAGTACTCCAGGTTGACTTTTCACTTTGAAAAGCTTTATAATCAATACCTTGTATGAAGGAATGCCAAAGGTTTATCACGAGGCCTGATCTCATATGTGCCATTGGTCGGATTGCCGGAGACGGGAACCAGAGAGGATTGAAGGAGGAGAGATGTTATGGCTTTGACTGCTATCACCATTCCCTGGGCTTGCTCCATTTCCTCCTGTCATTGATAAGAAAATGGCACAGTGAGAGAAAGGAGGAATTAAATTCATAAAAACATTTTCCTATGGGTTTTTTTCCCTTTCTCTCATCAAATTTTGCTGCTGTCAAAACAGTCATAGTTGAGATAATTGCTTTTGTATAAGCTCCCAGCGGCCCTTTCAGCATCAGCTTTCTTAAATACATTCAAAGGTTTATCAGACATTTGCCAGCTGTAGGACTTAGTGGATGAATCCCTCTCTAATTCAATGCCCTCTCCAGTTTACCAAAGCACTATGGGATGCTCAGGCTCCATGGGATATTCTCCTACGCCCTGAGATATCGTGTATAATCTCAATCTGTGTACTTTTCAAATTCAATTAAACAGACAACATGAAATTCCATCCTCTTTCCTTTATCACTTCATTAGTCTTCTTTAAACAGATCTGATGATAACTGTACTGCAGGGCAAAACAGAGGCAAAAAGAAATAAGGGAAGATTTCCTACATCAGCAGGTTACAACCTCATGAAATAATTCACCAGAGACAGGGACAGATGACAGCCTGCTGTGGCAAGGAGTGGGGCACCAATGGACAGACACGGCCATAGTGACAGGTGACAGATAAAGTGAACCCTCTGAGTCATTTTGCCAAACAATGTAAAAGTTGGGTGGCTACATTGTATAACAGTATATTAGATATTGATGCAACGTTCCAATATGGTTGACATCAAATATGAGATGAACGCGTTGGATAAACGAATGCTTATGTCCTTGATCACTTATGTTCTTGTAAGCAGTGAAAATAAAGTTCCTTCAAGGCCTTTACAGCCCATAGAGCTGAAGCTCATCCCGGTTTCTGTAGCATGAAGTGTAACAGGTAATAATAATCACCTCCTAAACAGAACGTTAGTCTGTTGCAGGTTTTTACTGCCAAGCTGTTGTTGGTGCCCATTTGTACGTGGGTTGAGTGGGACAAATACACGTTACGTGTCTTTCCAAGGAACGCAACGGCGGATCAAGCATTGCTGGGATTCAAATCCAGACCTCATAATCCCAAATCTGGCAACTTAGCCACAAAGTAAAGTAAGTCCCGTACTCAGAGTCGAGCACAGGGTAACCAAGAGTAGAGTTCGAGGTATATGGCATAATGTGGTAATTTGCCAGTGCTTTCCACACAGCCCTTACTTTCCCCCAGTCTGAATAGACCAAGCTACCCATTTCGCTGCTGGGTTGACAAGAGCACCAGAAAAATTTGCCCGAACTGGGAATCGAAATCGAACATCCTGAGTGATAGACTGCTACTCTATCTATTGAGCTACTAGCGCCTCATTGCATAACGATATATGTTTAAAAAAGCCTCACCTCAGGGGTAAGCTGAATACCGAGATGTGAGACAGGGTTGAGAACTCCTAGCAAAGACATCCAGCTTTCTTCAAACTGCTGCCTGTTCACCCAGCCTGAAAGGACATAGAATGTGATCGGGAGATTTTCATTAGGGGAATGAAGAAAAGAAGAAAATAATGTAACACCCAGGATGATTAATTATAGGCAGCTAGATAAAATTCTACAACGAATTTATTCTATTCTTTTTCATTTATCCCTTTCTAAACATTACTTGATTAACTACAGTCCCGTTTCGATAGTCTGAACACCTCCAATTTGTCCAGTTTATCGAATTGCTGATCTAAAAGTGCTTGGCTCTTCACTTGTAGCACATTCCATGTAAAAATATCACTGCAATCATTATAAAATATCTATATTATCGTCCCAAGTTTAAATATTTTAATCAACTTCATGAAATCATACATTTTCAAACATCTCTCATCTCATGACCGTTAACCTTACCAAATGACAATTTCTTAATGACAAAACGTTGATTTAACATCTACTACTTTTCTCCTTTTACAAAAATTCATAAAAGAAAAGCAAATTTGAAAGGTTGACAGTGATTAGCCATTTCTTCGCACACTTATTGATGACATCTCTAGAGTGACGAGAATGAGCCAGGCCATATATATCTCTTAGCAAAGTACCTAGAAAGTTAATCCTTGTGACAAATTCCTTCAGTACATCCTTCTCTTTGCAGGTACTCCACCGGTAAAGGTGGCAGTGTTGTATGAAGCTCCCCAATGGGTGTAGGTGACCATCCCAGGCGCCACACCAAAGGTGGGGTTCGGGCATAGGAATTGACCACAGGCAAACGGGAGAGCCCTGAAGACAAAGAAGATGTTCATGTTTAAAGCTTTGCCATTTCTGTCTTGTAATTAATCCTTGTGTAAATCTTTTGTAATCACTACTGCTCTGATAACAGCTTGTTAACACCATGGACCAAATTTTACAGGAGGATTTCAAAAGCAATTTTTGTCAAATGCATAGCAATGAAAAGACTGAGAAAATGTCTTAAAAATCAATTAAATATATTTTTGAAAACTTTGATGTTTGATATATGCATTATTTGTGGACTGACTATACATCTATGCAAACAAAAAACAAGAAGGAAAATTGAAAGTTCGGTGTTCAGTAACAATATGGGAGAGTATATTGGCTGCATTAAAGAACGTAATTCTCAATTAAAACAATCACTCAAAAAAAAAGTTCACCATCCCATCTGGTAAACTCGAAACATGCAATTTTGGTTTCAATATGATCAAAATTAAGTTTGATTCATCACTTAATCTTAAGCCTATAAATAACTTGTTTAAGGCTTCAAGTAAACATTAAGGGTAAGTGATGCACTACTATATGAAATATTATGTACATGTGCATTTCCATTAGATTTCTGACTTTAATTCAGATATTACAAGAGGACCAACCTCTCCTTCATCCTTAATCATCATATTTTTCTAATATTTTTTCTTGTTTCTCCTCCTTTTTCTTCTTTCCTGCCTCTTTTCATCATCATAATCAATAAAATTATTATAATCAATATATTGTTGAAATCATTACTTTTATTCACACCATAATAATACTCCTTAACAACAAACCAATAACGATATTTCGAAACGATGGAGTCAGAAAGACGGGTAGCCTTGCTTCGTCCCAGTTGTTTGGATCAAGCCTGGTCTGTAGGCAATGGACCATCTCTGACATCTGATTGCAGGCTCTTATCAAGTTAGAACTGAGGGATACTGAAACGATAGAGAAAAGGAGCAAATGCAATTAAAATCAATCAAAAGTGGGGATACATTTGCTCTCGTACATTGTATCTATGTATATATATATAAAACTGAACGTCTCTAACTTTGACCCTGAGATCACCTTAGTTGTGGATGTGGGTAAATCAAATCAAATTTTTTAAAAATCTAACTTTGACTGCTTATAACTCAGAAACCACTGTACCTACAACTTCCAAATTTCGCACGCATAATTCAAATATTCTGCTTTAGGTTCTTAGCGAATAAACTTTTGGATAAAATCAATATTCTATTTAATTTGGAAATGTTTGTTTTGCCTGCAATCCATGAAATTTTTTATTGTTACTGGATCTAATTTCTCGACTTCCAGTCATTTCAATAAAAAAACCTCTGCATAACTCAGTATCAAGAACTGCGTAAAAAGCCTGCGTAATTTCAGTATTTAATTTAATATAATAGTCGTACTTGATATCACCCAGAACCGATACAGTGGTTTCTGAGTCAACCACAGTCAAAGTGCAAGAGACCCAGCTTTATAATAAAGAAAATTAAAATCCAACATTATTTACAGGAATGCTTGTTAATAATACAGTAGTAGCGGTCTAAGAACTTGCTCCTTGGGAAATTGAAATACTGTGCTAGTAGATGGGCTGTGGTAGTAAGCTGACGGCACACGTTAACGCACAAAGAAAGGCTATGACCATTATAAAACCTAATTCTTTCCCAACCTGCAATAAACAGGTCTGCCTTGCAGGGGTAGAACTTTATGTAGCCAGTGTCCATATTTTTCTACTTGACAAACACGCAAGAAATCAATGAAAGTTTCCTCCCACAGCAACACCACATTGGTTGGACACACACCTTTTATTTGATTGACAGTGATTAACCTCAGTTGTGTACATAACGTACGTTAAAGAATGACGAATTTAGACCATTGTTTGTTTTGCCTATACAAAACATTCTGCATCTTGACGTCTCCTTGTCTGGCAGGGTAGAGTAAGATTCACTATTAACGACCTATGCTAGACGATGACCTTTGTTTGCTTGCCCCAGGTGGGTGAAATTGGCACCTTGCCACCTGACAGAGAAAGTTTGATATCAGCACCAATTTATAACAGAGGCTTGGCTTGGTCATCGACACATCTGGTTTAATTGAAATGCCTATCAGCACCTACTTACTACAGTTGGTATGGCTTGATTATCTATACATCTGGTTTCATTAAAATGCCTTCATATTTGAAATCTATGAAAAAAGACATCTGCTTTGATAACTTTGACAAGTTCAGTGTCTGTTAAAAGTCATGTAGCTAGCCGGTCTGTGTTGTTAAGGGGGCAATTTATATAGAAAACTTGTTGTTTCCTAAGATAGTAGGCAGACCGCATTTTCCCTACTTGACCCAGGTGAAAATGGGTATAGGCAATAGCCAAGGAGTACAAAAATCTGCATAAGACTAGCATCCTGTCCAGGAGGTGATTATATATTACCACCTGTTCCGCTTCACACTATAGAAACCGAGATAAGCTCCGTTTCTAGTGGCCGTAAAGACCTTGAAGGAACTTTACTTAGGCAAATTGTGATGTAAGGTGACGCTTTCTTAGACCGATACTACTGTATTATCTTCTCCTTTCTTAATAGGTATAGGTAATTTTAGCTCTTGCAACCACGACCATTGAGCTTATTAAGCCTCGGGTGGCTAAAGTGATATTATCAATCACTTCAAAACATGAAAAGCACCCCTAAAATGCTCAATTTATCAATTTACAAATCTACTAGGGCAATGTCCGTAAATGAAAAAAATTGAAATGATTTTTATTAGTGGAGACAACCGGTCGAAAAGTTTACTCCTTTATCTTATCAAAGCATGCTAGGTATCATATTGTTCACAAAAAGAAATGCATATCATATCTAAAAAACTCAACGTACAAAAAGGACAAAATCTCGGAAATGAAATTTTCATACCTTGATTTACTGACGACAACAGAATCAGAGTAACAATCGGTTGAAATCACCCACAATAACGAAACAAAACACTCTTATGAAATTTGAGCAATAAATCATAGAAAAGATTTAAAGTCACATATAAATAATATGCGTCTCTTTTCACAACAGTATATAATATATACTCAATACATATGCGTTGTCAGTAATCATCCAACTTACCATCATCCTCTTCTTCAATTTCATCTTTGTGATCATCATGAAAGACAGGTGCCATCTGCTCTCCAGGTAAAACAGCCACTTGATTGAGAAAAAAAAAAAAAAAATGAGGCAGCTATTTACCATTATTCAATTATTGAAAGCATGACACTAGCAAATAAAACCCCAAAAACAGTATACTCACTGGAAGCTAAAAGCTGGTAAAGCGATGTTATCACAGTGCAAACCCATGAGGCATTCTCCAAAAGCCCCAACAGGTGGTGCATCTCTTGGTTTTGTACTAGCAAAGATATGCAGGCCAGGCACGTTTGAAGATGCCCTGACTGAGGCAAGCTGTCGTGGTGCATGGACCAGTGAACCATCTGACAAAGGCAATTCAAATGAGGAGAACAAGAGGGAAATCTTAATCTGATTCTAACAAGCAATAAAGTATTAAAAATGTTCATATAGTAATTTTGAAAATCTTGCATTACAGATTGATCTCAAGCAAAGGAAGAATGATTTACAAAGACAATGCGGGAAATTATAGACACATTCTTCTACATGAACTAAAGTGTCGCTATCAATCAAGATACAAAAAATACCTACAAGACCAACATACTATTCATAAAATGCGTACTATTTCCATCTACACCAATAAAAGAAAAAAACGTCTTGACACACCCAATAATAGTAAACATTAGCCCCTTGAACCCTGGTCTCTCCTGTGTCTTAAATTTTTCTGCACCTGAACCTCTAAATCTTGATCTAGATTTTACCACATTGTGCCCAAGTGCATTTTATATTCACTAGTGAGTGATAGCTTACCAGCTGATTTGCGTGAAAACAATATCGGAAAGGTTTTATAAAGTACAACTATTTCAACACTAAGAATACAACTGACGACACTATGTACTAAAAACTGATTGGTTGGCGTAAAATAGACTGAAACCCCATTTCACTATCACTATAAAACCCCAGCACATTTACAACATGTAAGTTGCACTAGGTCTAAAGCCGTATAAGCCAAAGTGCTGTATGTGTTGAGTTGTGGATCATAGATTTAACACCCCCCCCCCCCCCAAACCACAATTTTTAAGAAACCAAGGCAAGATGGCAAAAATGACTACAAATCGAACACTGACCTCAGCCAGAAGAACGGCAAATCTGGCCACATCCTTCTGGTACTCAGATGGCATCTGGTTTCCTTCCACGGAAAGTTCTGCAAGGCCCGCAAGTACCTGACCAAGGCTGCTGCCAGGGCAAAGTTTGTCTCTGACCAGTGCGGTTCAGTGATCAGCTCCTCAAAATGATCCAAGTAGTGTAAGCTGGACGCAGGGGCACAGGCTGGACGTAGCAAATAAAAACAGTTAAGTTATTTCTTTTTTTATCACTTGGTTGTAGCTTATTTAAAGATATTCAAAGGCAAAAGGCCAAGACGGTTTATTCCATATTCCAAATGAATGCAAGGTGAAGAAGGCACTAATAGAAAGTTCAAGAAAAACCTGCTGTTGTAAATCCTAGTATTGCCTCTTCCTCTACTATAAAAAAAGTGAATATAAATTACTGAAAAAGCCATTGGAAACAAGGCATAAAAATTGCCCGTGGACTCCAATACTGTCAAATACCTTTATTTTCCTGTTTTTGTCCCTAATAAAAAAGCCACTTGTTGAAGTTGCGACAAAGTTAATAAAATATTGAAAACAGCTTGAACTAAATCTGTAAACTTTATTTTTAACCTCACGGACAAGTTATAAATTCTGCAGGCAGTTTAATTCTACGTCTTTCTCAATACACTGGGAAGCATACAATACAGCTGCCTGTTAGATGCTTCATACTGACACTCTGACAAGATCCTCCTCTACCTTTAACTGAATCCTCAATCCCAGCTGAGCCTAGCAAGGAAAAAAAAAAAAGTGAAAAACCTTTCCTAAGAGTACAATGTCACAAACAAAACTCTTAGGCAGCAATGCTTTTGAGTTGATGTTGTCATAATTACAAACTGAACATTGAGATTAGTTTCAAAGTGAAGAATAAAATTTATAGCAAATCTTTAAAAAAGAACAAGAAGAAAACAACCCATAACACAGACATAGTCACAATTACACATTACCACACCAGAGAAGAGTGCACACTACATCCAACGCCTGACGCGGCCACTTACCCGTAAACACCAAGCACTGATGTGGGACAGGGGTTGACTGACAACATTACTGATGTGCATAAACATTGTCAGGTGTGAGGCTTGGAACAATGGGTCAACGGTCAGTTCACCAGATTGGGACGACGGGCTGTACATGTTGCCTGACTCAGTATCTCTGTTGTATCTCAATACCGTCCTAAATGCCCCCAGGGATATGCATTCTTCAAGGATGTTCAAGCTGTATTCCTGTGATAGATGTTGCATCAGTAAAAGAAAATTACACTGTGATCACATTGCAATTATACGCATTTATCCTGTATGTATGTAAGTATGTATATATGATATACGTATGTATGTATGTATGTATGTGTGTATGTATGTATGTATGTGTGTGTGTGTGTGTGTAGGCGTTGTAGTCAAACCGTAGCGTTGTGAACATGTAATTTCAAACCCCATGGCTGGCACAGCTGGAGTTTTTTTACAACGTTGTACTCTTAGCAAAGGTACTTCACTCTTCTCTCCTCAATTGACTCAAGTGTTGATGAATACCCAGCTATAGGCAGAAAAAGATCTTGTCAGAGTGTTAGTATAAATCGCCTCACAGATTGTTGTACTGTATGCTCCCAGAGAGTTGAGGAGGACTTGGAATGATGTACATGGTGTACAATCAGTGAGCCTGTACTTGTGTGGGTATATAGACTATAAATCCATCTTTATCTTTCATGTATGTATGTATGTATGTATGTATGTATGTATATATGTATGTATGTATTATGTATGTATGTACGATATATGTATGTACGTATGTATAGATGTATATATGTATGTATGTATGGATGGATGGATGGATGGATTACGTACTGTTTACGTACATATACATGCATGAATGTCATATAATATAAATATATGTACAGGAGCAATCACCAACATGTACACTGCTAAAATGCATGCTCCACTTAAATACACGCCTTGAAGATGAAGCAGAATCTTCTGGCCCTAAAGATTTCATGATCTTAATTAATCCACACACCAATATAGTTACATTTGATTAGCTCTTTTTTCAAGGCGAGGCAATGGATGCTCATGCGGAGGTCACAGGTTCGATTCCATTGATACCAACAACTTTTTTCCTGGCTATTATTTTGATTTCTTGTCTCGTCTTTGTTCATACAAGGCTTTAATATTATTTCATGTCATTTTTCATCCCTTTGACATGCCCCTTATTTTCCTGTTTGTCTTTACATCATCTGCAACAGTCAAAGGCAATGCATGGTGGTGTTATTTTTTACAGTGGGCAGGAACATTCAAAGTTATCTGAGGGATTTTTGGCTGGTTCCCTTGAACATTGGGAAAGGATCTGATGCCAATTTTATCACTGTGACGTGACTCAATGTTAACCCAATAGCCAGTTTGAATAATAAAACATCCTTTATACCTCTCCAGAGCGCTGACAGGAGGAGCTGTTGTGTTCATTCCCCCCCCCCCTATATGGGGTCATTTTCATTAGGTTTATAAGACCTATCCTTGTTGTCTTTCAAGGAGATTTCTTTGTTACAAAGCATACCCAATAAGCATCGTCATCTGATCGATGATTTGATTTTAATACTTATCTAACTACCACGACCACTTGCTTAGCACCCTGATAAATAATGACTTTTGTTGCCAAACAAGAGTTGAAACTTGTAATTGAATTTTGACTTCAATCAATTGTTCTATCCCAGTAATACCGCCTAAATGCACTCTTTTTATACCCCTCAAAGACCATGCATTTCTACCATGATTATCGTTAATGTATGTACATGTATTCATTGACAATCACGGTTTCTCATAATGACACAGAGATCCCAGATTGATATCGCTATATTTACAAATTTTTGATTTATTTACTTTGCCATTATCACAGTACATTACCTACCTTCGTCATTGTAATGGACAGGATGTCAGGATAGTCGAGCCTCTGTAACAGAAATGCGCATTCTCGGCAGTTGGGATTTCGTTTAAAGCACTGCTCTTTTACAATAGACATGAAAAAATCCTGTGGACAAAGCAAATTTATTGATCACTGAACTTGTGGAGATGTAAAAACATACTAATGAAAAGCGTCCATTGTAAGCAGAAAAAAAGAAGAGAAAAGAAACCCCTAGCTCTCAATCAACTAAACATAATGTAGTTTACAATCCAACAGAAAAACACATCACAACTTAACCTTTCCAGGTACAAAAATCATGACACCCAAATCTACAAGGCTCGGTTTGGGATCGTTATTTCATCCACAGGATTCTTTTGATCTTCGCAAAACAAGATTGACACAAGGCCTCAACCATTTTTTATTCATCCTCATAGGATTTGGTAATGGATTCAACATAAATCAAGAGGTGGCTTTTGACCTCCAAATTTTGAATTCGAGACGTCCTTCAATGTGCAGGGTTGGCAGCATACTTGAGGGACACCTGTGCTACCTGAGATTGGTAAACAGACACCTAGAATGTTTATCTGCCTTCTGTGTTTGGTAAACGACCACCTAGAAAGTTTGTCAACCTCCTGTATCTGGTAAAAACACCTAGAAGTTTGTCAGTCCCCTGTGTTTGCAGCCACCTAGAAAGTTTGTCTGCCCCATGTTCAATTAACAGGTATCTAGCCCTGGTAAGACTGTTCTTCTTTCTCCCAATATTATGGATTATCCATTTCCACCATACACAACTGGAAGAAGACAAGGCAGTACTGCCCTCTAAATGTAGCTTAGTTCCAAGTCAACGATCCCATAAGAATACAGATAACATGAGAAAGGACTATCATACTATCTTCTTGATGCTTTCACAGTTTAAATATCCCAAACCAGGAGGTGATATCAATCCAGATAAATCTTTCCATACAACACCATTTTCTTTCTATCAGTATGAAATGACAGAGACTTACCTTGTCTATGGTCAAATTACTGACATCTACAGGTTCCACAGCAAGAGGGTGTGTCCTCTCCGGGGATAATTTCATTTGCATGGTTGAGCCAGCAGCAGTGCAAAGTTTGCTCAATAATGACGCAAGACGTTGATGCCTGAAATCAAGACCAAGCCAAATAAAGCAAAGCCTAAAGATTACAAAGAACTCCACACGAAGTACAAATTTGAAGAGCAGGAAAATATGGAAAACATATGACTTCACAGTTACAAAATCTATCTATCTATATATAAAACTGACTTTCTCTAACTTTGAGCATGGTAAACTCAGGAACCATTGCACTCAGGACACCATATTTCCCATGTAGGTTTGAAATAGCCTGCTTTAGGTTCTTAACATGTTAACATTTGGATCAAGACAGTATTTAAAATCATCGGGGGGGGGGGAAAGATTGTCTGCGATTGAGAAAACTTTTTGTTGTTACTGATTCATCCTTTTGCAATCAATACTATAAAAGGTCTGCGTAATCTCAGTATCGAGTACTGACTAGATCTAATAACTGTTCTTGATGTCATCCGTATCTTGCCCAGTGGTTTCTAAGTTAACCGCAGTTAAAGTTTGGGAGACCCAGCTTTATTATTCATGTATCATCATAAACACAAATTATGATTCAAAATTGCCTTCGGGAATGCTTGTACAACAATATAAGACAAGACATCTAGTCTTGTTTCCTGACTAACTGACTTTAAAAAGGAAAGAACAACTTTCATCATACATTTTAGACAAGAGTTACAACAACAAAAAACAAAACAAAAATCAAGATAAAGAAAATTTGTTTTTAAACAGTCCCCCGAAGACTAACAGACAAAAACAAAACAAGCAAATCAGCAAATAGCAATTTGAGAACACGAAACTCCCATATCTGCTGCAATCTGATGAAACCGTGTTTACAACAAAATATGTTTTCACTCTTTTGCAGAAGTCAGTAGACATCACCAGAAACAGCGATGATTATATTATCATAGTTGGCAAATACTATAATATATAATTGCATTTTAAGACATTTCACAAGAGTCTGCCACGCATCTGAGAAAATCACTTTTATTAAACTCTTCCGCAAAATTTATTCTGTAGTATATACATTGCAGTTGTTTTCATCAGAAGAGCAGCGATGTGTAAACAGCTATACTTATCATTCCAGTGAGAATGATGTTCCATCTAGATGTTTACAAAAACAAACAAAAACAAGACTCACCTTTGTATCAATCCATTTGACTTCATGAACTGCAGAAGCTTTTCTATGTCTTCTTTGGGTAGCTGCTTATTTCTTTCCTTGAAACAAGAAACAAATAAAATTTGAATGGTTGATAGACGGACCATATCTTTTTATCTTATAGGGCAGAGTGAACAGCCTCATAAAGAACTCTTAAAAAGTTGTAATTGCCAGTCATTGTGTTTCATTTTAAGATAAATTTTAACTATACCCTAAAAGAATGAGTTTAAAACTCATTTACTGTAGATTTTAAATCATTCACCTTTCAGCAAAAACATAGTTGTAATAGCACTTAGAAAATCATTGACTTCACATATTATTAAAGTGACATTCCTCAAATTTTTAACCTATTTCCTCACTAATAAAAGAAAAGAATTAACAATGAAGTTCGCAAACAAAAGAGAAATTTACTTTTAAATGTAAAGAAAGACTTTAAACAGAGGTAAGTATTATAGGATTAGTTTTAAGGATCTACAAAGCATAAATTACAACAACCTCTGGATTTTCTCCCAGAAGAATCTCCAATCGCTGACAGGTGATGGAATCTGTCATGCGAGTGACAGCTAGCTGATGAGAACTCAGAAACTTGTCTATCATCAAAGCTATCAAAGAGCCACTCTGAGATGTGTGTATGCCTTCTAGACATTTCAATGTCTTCTTTACCATGGAGGGCTAAAAAGTGAAAGTTAAAAATACACTTGTAATGACAAAACACTTTGTGTATGCTTAGTCTACAAATTTTTTGGGCGGTGGGGTAAACATTCATTCTTTACATACCTGTTTATGTAAATACATGAGCCTCTTTCAATGTTCACCATCTTTCAATATTTAGACATGATTTCTAACAATATCAGTATTCTATATCAGACTTTATCACCCTCACGTGGAATTACAGAACCTATTGTTTGAGACGACACTGTTAGTAATTATATTTAACAAGAGTGATTACAAAAACTAATTACATACTTTACTCTGTATATATACGAAAGAAAAGAAATAAAGAAAAAGAAATAAAGAAAAGGAATTATTTATATAGCGCCAATATCCACATAGAAGTGCTCAATGGCGCTTTACATTTCAGCAAAATATACAATGAAAGATCATGTAATGCAACAACTTATCACATATACACACACGTGCTTGCACATATATATATATATATACATAATCTAAACAGCAACTGTTGTAGACAAAATTTCACTGGTAGGCTATATTAAAAAATTCAGTTTTCAGTGAGAAAGATTCAATAAACATAAGCTGAACAATGGTGATTGATAGCTATGTAACTATCCGGTTCATTAACAAACTTCTCTTTAAATCAGGTACCAAAGCTCCCTCCTTCCATTAGTTGCCACTTTAACTTTAACTGACACGAGGTCTCAGGAATGACAAGGAAATACTGCAGTATTACTGACAATTGACAACTGCATAGTGAGACCTCAGCTCCAAGGAGTAATGCTTGCAATTAAAACCAAAATAAGTTGGTTGTAAATCCTCACCTTGGAAATGCTGTCCCCTCTGGCATGAATGGCTTGAATGAACAAACTGCTGGCAGCTGGGTTTCTCTGTATGGCACTATGAGATAAGAGGTGAAAAATAAGATAACATGACATACACTGTTTTAATA
Organism: Doris montereyensis; assembly: GCA_037039925.1. Lineage (NCBI taxonomy): Eukaryota > Metazoa > Mollusca > Gastropoda > Nudibranchia > Dorididae > Doris > Doris montereyensis. The sequence goes on along the minus strand of JAXRKP010000804.1, from coordinate 83,092 downwards.
TATCAATCTCAAAACAAAAAGAAAATTTGGTTTCACACTCGCATACAAAACAATTCTACAAACAGCATTGATGACTTAAGTACACAGAACAATATATGCAACCCAATCCTCTTATATCATCCATAAGTGAGTCAATTAACCTGCCTGATTCTGACTCTTTACTGAATCTCACCTGGAAGGAACAAACTTCATCATTTGTTAATATAAGAAAGATATAACTGGATTTGTGACACCATGATCTTAAAATAAAAGCTAATTCAAGGCAGTTAAGGCCCATAGAGCCATAACATGGAAGAAGTGAACCTCCTGAACAGGATACTAGTCTGTGGAAGGTTTTATTCCTCAGCTCATATTGGCACTACAATCTTAACTCAACTATAAAAGTAGGTCCATATTGGAGTGGGAGCTTATACTTTTGTATACTTTCTGTTTGATGGGTTCTAAGATGCCTAAGGCTATCCGGCTGCTTTCAGCATATTCCATAAAAAAATACTAATTCAAACCTGGGATTTCATGATCTCAAGTCCAGCAGCCTAACCACTCAGCCACCGATACGATAGCGTACAATATACTAGATATCAGTTGTGTCACAAAGAAGTTTACCTTTTTAATACATCCCTATGTTCTGTTTATACATGGGTTGTTTGAAAGCATTGTATTTTGGCACGCCTAGTTATCAAAATTATTCATATCTACTTTTTTTACCTTACATGACATGTTGAGATGAAAATTATTTTTGTTGTTCATTTTTATCATAAATATTTCAAGCATCTTTAAAGTAGCATAAAAAGATTGGTAGCCGTTGACTAATACTTACTGTAAGTAGTCTTTATTGAACATGGTACCAATGACCCAAAAATCAAAGAAAAGGGCAAATTTAAAAAACAGATAAAGGTGGATTTAAAGGCCGTATCCTTGCACAAGTGCAGGCTCATCGACTGTACATCATTTATCCTCCAGCAGGCCATTTCATTCAAAGTCTTTCTCAACTCCCGGGGAGCATACAGTACACAAGCATGTTAGAATTTTCGTACTAACAATCTGAGAAGATCTTTCTTTACCTATAGCTGGGTACTCATTCACACCTGAGTCAAGTGAGGAAAATAAAGTGAAGTACCTTTCCTAAGAGTACAATGTTGTGAAAAAATCCACCTGTGCCAGCCGTGGGGCTTGAACCAGTGTCGTCGTGATTACCAGCTCACAACGCTATGGTTCAGCTACAACGCCTTTAACAGAGCAATGTAAAATATTAGTGTCAATACATGTATAAAAATAACAAATACCCGATAAAATCCTGCACAGGAGACTCCTGGGACAACAAGACGAGTTCACTAACATGATTGATGATCAACCAGGTCATGTGTTCAGCATCACTCAAGTTCTCGCACTGAAATCAAACAGAAGTAAAGTAATTCACTTAAAAGTAATGATAATTCCTGCCAAAAATGGAACAATCTGGAGCAATGTAAATTAAATTTCCTTCAAGGCCATTATGACCCACATGGCCAGAGCTAATTTCGGTTTCTATAGCATAAAGTGGAAAAGGTGATGATACACCGTAACGTATACTGACCACATAATCACAGAAGAGAATCAAGCCGCCTCTGCGAAGCATTTCCATGCCACAGGACTGGGATAATCTCTGGCTGTGACAACCAACACTTTCATTTTCCTCTGTGCTTTGGGAGGGCTCTTCTAAAAACAAATCACAAATGATATTGAAGAAGGTCAGATTACTTACCATAACAGAACAGGTTTCATGCATTCTTAGTAATCTTAGAAAAAGGCATTTATTTTCTAATGAGCATCAAAACAAAATGATACAAAGAAGGAAATGAAACTTAATAGAAGAGACAAAAATAAAAAGAGAATCAATACAACACAAAACTGAGATGGCAAAATCTATAAGAATTGAAAGCTGAAAGTTAATATTAAACTACAGTAAAAAATAAAGTAAACATTTCACCGTTAGCCCTAAAAACAATACAATAGAAATAAACTTATTCAACACTGGTTAAAATGTTTGTTTTTACTTTTTCTCTCTGTGTTTTTTAATGGTTTTTTTCCCATTCACATCCACTTCTTGTACTGATGATCACTGAGTCTGTAAAAGACTGTAACATTACTCTAACCTAGACTTTTTAAACATTTCCTACATCCATCATATGACTTAAAACTAGATTCAACCCACCTGGGATCAGGAGCGAACTCCCACTGTCAAAAGTCTATAGGGACATTTGTCTGCACAAGCTGTCATTTATCATATCATATTGTGTCAGAGGCCATATAGGTCATTTAACCTTTTAATGCCCCATACATCTTGATACAATCACAGAGTTTTAAAAATAATTGACACAATACAGTAATCAATAAGAACAACGCACATTCATTCATCATATAAATATTATAAATTATAGAGCTCCTTATCAATGGCACTATTAAAAGAATTAATACTCCTTGAATTTTTTGTTTTGAACTGTAATTATTCCATGTGTTGACTGTTCTTACAATGAAAAAATTATGTCTCACAGAAGTAGAACTTCCTGTAATATAAATCTTGAATCTATCTTCCCTAAAAATTCAGATGAAAATAGTAAAATGATTTATAATCAATATTATTTATAATATGAACAATTTCATACGATTGGATAAGATCCCCCCCCCCCCCCTCCCCATTTTCTTCTGTGTTTTAGAGAAGGGAATCAAAGAATATTCAATCTTTCATCATATGACATTTAAATCACATTCATCAGCCGTGAAGCATGACATGCACTATGGCTTACAACTACTATCATCCTCTAGATCAGCGCTTCAAACTATGCGATCAGACAGATTGGCAGGTTTTTTTTCCTTCTCTCAAAGTGCAGGGTGAGCTAATCAGGCCAATCCAGCATAGTAGAACATTAGCCAGATCTTTTAATCTCCACGTATCAGCAGACGATGGCTCACGTACGTCACTAGTACGCGTACCATACTTTGAGTAGCACTGCTCTGGGGACAACACTGTTACGATATTCAGGTAGAATAGGATTTAAAAGATCATCAAGTTCATCGATAGGCTTGAAACCTTTTAAATACTTGTTTCTTCAATCAAACAAAAATACTAAATATACAAGAATAGAAATCGTGGGGGATATGACTAACACACTTCTTCACTATGGATGAGGAAGGATGCAAGCAAGAGAAAGAAACTTACTCTTTGCCGACAATTTTAAATGATGGTGGAGTTTGAACTATCTGGCTCCAGAGACTCCTGTCGTCAAAATTTAGGAGGATGAGAACATTGCACCAATGAAGCGCCAGCATTGGACACACGCTACTGACACCCATCATATGTTCATTGATCTGTCTCACACTGTACATGCAGGCTGGGGATTCTAACTGAAGAAGACGCATGGCTGCAGTGGCCACTTTGCGAAATAAACCTGCAAATGATGGAAGATGAAAAGTTGACATACCACAACCCAGTAATGAAGAATTCAATGTGAATACACTTATGAAATTGGTTTGAAAAAAAAAGAAAAAAAAGAATAAAATCACTTTCTCAGATCCACACCTAGAGTTTATTGTCAGACAAAAAATGAGTAAAAAAAGAAAAAAAGAAAGAGCAATGTGAATATCTTTCTTTTGAAACCTATTGGGGGGGGGGGGGGGGGGGGAAACCTGTATTGGCGAGTTTGGAGGAACCAAAATGTTGATTATCTGTTCTTTGCATATTCGAGCAGAATGATCATTTATCAACAAGTTTATGGAAGAGAAATGTCCGTATGACATATCATTTTTTTGTGCCAGAATTTTAACATCAATTATCTTCACTGACTGAGAAGACGGCACTGAAAACCCTTATAATGTGGCAGTAAATTGCCAAATCTGGTAACATGGTATTCTGCCTGGCTGTAAACAATACGCTTGCCGAATGCTGAGTATGTAAGAGGGGAAGGGCAAGTCTGTTTGTATATATGCGCACAACAGAGGAATAAAACAAAAAACTGGTCATTTTGACGCCTGTTTTCACAACAGTGCACACCTAAACCTAGATTTACAACCCTCTTTACATGAGTAATAATGCCGAGACTGTCCAAAGAGTAAAGGGGCTGCTACAAGAAGGGCAAGCCATCTGGAAGCGTCTTGTTTTGTGTTATTTCCTTTAGATTTCTTTATCTGCTTTTAAATGTATTTTTTTCACACTAATTTTCTATCTGCTGCGTTGTTTTACCAATTCATTGGTATACTATTTGGCACACAAGTTCCTTTTGTCAATATTAAAAGAATGACATCAGAGTTTTTTTATCTTGTAAACTCTTTCAGAATTTTTTTTGTTTTGTAACAAAAAATGCTATTTTTGCATGTTATTTTCAAAAATTTATTTTTAAAAACCTGTCCAAAATAGCTCAATTTTCTGACGTCACATTTAAGATATTGAATGGAAAAACCAATCTGCACAGGTTTTGAGTGATTTTATTCATAACAAAGTGAGAAGATAGATTTTGAAAATTTGGTCGTTTCCATGGCAACCAAGGATGTATAAACTTTTCAATGATATAGGATGACTATATTTTGACAGTTACTCATATTTGTACTAAAAAGATAAAACCAAAACTCAAAAGCAAAAATCATAATTTTCCTTTCTATTCCCTCAACTCTTCTTCTTTTTTTTGGCGCTCGACCAAACATAGTTGTCCACCATATCATTTACATGTCTGTTGCATCTAGATTTTCCTAGCGATTTCACAAATAACAAGATTTGTAATATACAAAACATTGACATTTTATCTTGTCAAACACTTTAGTTTTAAATTTAGTAACATCATATGCCAAGAATGTTACATTTACCTGACTGAAACATGTGGGTGACATACAGAAGAAGGTGCAGTGTTTGCTGTAAAAGAAAGTCATATCTCTTGCTCTTGCCATCACTGTTCAAGTTTGCTACCATGGCTGTTTCTTTATCTAACAGCTCTGAGCATTTACCAATGACCTGCAGCAAGAACCTGGCAATAAAAAAATAATAAAAATATTGAAGAAATTAAAATGACCTCTGTAATACAGCTTTTGACATTGTTCCCACATTTCAAAAGTAAAATGGCAAAAGAAAAATTATTCTTAAATTACTATATTTAACAAGGTTGAAGTTAAATTATTCTCAAATACATATATGTTCACCTTTCATGTTATGACTAAAAAATGGGTAACAAGTGCTTTTGAGTGAAAGCAATTGCGGTGAGAAGGACAATTCAGTGGCCCAGTGGTTAAGCTGCCACTGGTGCTGAGTTCTAATCCAGGCAATGCAAAGTAAGAATATTTTTCAGTCAGCCCAGACGCAAATAGGTACCTGCTTCAGCTAGGATGTAAATCCTCAAACAGACAAACATCCTGTCCAGGAGGCAATGTATTATAATGTGCTGTTCGGCTTGTGCTATAGAAACTGAGATAAGCTCAAGGTTCTATGGATCATAATGGTCTTGAAGAAAGTTCTATACTTTTTACATATTTCACTACATATGTACTATGACATCACTGCAATCCACATAAAAAAACAGAAAACAGAACGTTTAAATGGACATTGTAACTTTGACATAATATAAAAGAGTGAGTGGTTTACAAAACCCATGTTCTGAGCATTACCTTTAAACCTATGGAGGTGACTAAATAATCATAATTTCTTGCATATGCTCTTTTTCTGCGTAACATACTGCATGTACTCCTAAAAACATCAAACTTCAACATACTCACCACGCTAATGTTTCCTCAGGCGCCAAGCTGCGTAACAGCTCCATAACAGAGTTTGATGATGTCATTTGGTCTGGTACGTTCTGGTCACGAATAAGTGTGACGTGGAGCTGCAACTCTGCAAGCGTGACAAGATCACTTCCTCCTTAGACTGTGACACCAAAACTCGTATGATGGTCAACACAAGGCACAGCCATTTCTGAAGGTTGGGGAGGTCTCCCTAAGGAAAGTGAATACAATGTGTAAATCAATTTTCTCTTCATTTCATCGAAATTTATTCTTTCCACAATTTGCTGTGATCTCAGAGTGAATAAGAGGAAGCAGTAAGATGGAAGACATAAGAAAGAGTGAAAGGAAGAAAGTAGAACCTACCAGCTACACCCATCAAGTGCCCCATAGAAGAAAGCAAGGGTTTGATTACTGACATAGTAACATTAGCTTACAAAATCAACCTATCAGTCATTCTATAAATTAACTCTATAAACACCTAGCAAAGCTACAAGGAGTCAAGGAGTGCAGTTACAAGGTCTATAGTGTGCTCTGTTTTCATGGTGTTGACATGGAGGTCATGGGCTCCATTCTGTCTGGTGTCTACATTTATTTACCTTTTTTTTTTTTGTCTTTGGTCTCGTCTTTGTCCACATGGGGCTTCATTATTTCAGCAAATTGCTCCCCCTTTGGCCAAAGTCTTTTTTCCTACTTATCAGATAGAGACCAAAAATACCTGCTTTAATGGCCTAAAAGAGTTTGTTTCAAGATTTTCTCATCACTACACATTTTTCAATAGTTGCCACATTTTAAAAAACCTACTCTCCTCTACCTGAACCTTTGACAGTAGGGAATATAGTAGAGTACAAGCAGCTGAAATGAAATATCTAGGAAGAGTAGAAAGGAAAACTAAAAGAGACAAAATCAGAAACACAACAATAAGAAATCAAACCAAAGCAGATAGCATAAAAACTAAGATAGAAATAAATCAACTCAGATGGTTGGGCATGTAAACAGAATGAATGATAAAAGAATAACTAAATCAGTATACAATGCAAAAACCCAACGTAAAATACTAAAAAGCAGACTTGGCGAGGGTAGGTAAAAACAGTCAAAATTATTTACTTATATTACCATAACACTGACTGAGAAGATTGGCACTGAAAACCCATCTAGCGGCGGGTAATCGCCAATGTGGTAACACTAGTTCTATTGCTTAGTTTTGGCGAACACCGTACATCGATTCGGCCTAGCACTTTGTGGCGTAAGAGGTGGAGGCCAGCGCTGTGCGCATGTAAACACACGCACAAGTATAGGACTAGAGGAAGGACAAGAAAAACCCTGGTCATTTTGACAGCTGTTTTCACAGCAATGCACATCTTAATCTAGATTTACATTCCTCTTTACATTAGCAACAATGCCAGAGACTGTCGAAAAAGTAAGGGGGCTGCTACAAGAAGTGCAGCCCGTCTGAAGCGTTCAGTTTATGTTATTTACTTTTCATTTCTTTACTTGCATTTTTCTCGAAATGTAGTTTGTTCACACTAAAATTCTATCTCCTCCGTCATTTACCGACGATTTGTATTATATTTGGCACACAGGTTCCTCTCGTCAATGTTAATAGAATGACGTCAGTCTTTTTAATATCATATAAACTTTTTGGTAAAAAAAATTTTTGGTAATAAAAATGCCATTTTTGGATATAAACAATATATGCTATTTTAAAAAATTCATTAAAAAAAAAAACTATCGAAAAAACCTGATGTCACTCTTTAGATACTGAATGGAAAAAACGATCTGCACAGATTTTTAGTGATTTTATTCATAACTAAGTGAGGAGATAGATTTTGAAAAATGGATCAAAATTCAAGATGGCGGCCGTTTCCTTGGCAATCAAGGACGCTATAAACTTTTCAATGATATAGGATTACTATAATTTGACATTTGCTTATATGTATACTAAAAGCAAAAACCCCAACTCAAAAGCAAAAGAAACCACTTCAGGACCCCCAAGAGGAAACAGCCAGATAAAAGCAATGTGATAGAGTGAAAGGAATGAAGTCAGACCCACCAGTATCATCCGCCAACTGCCTTCAAAGTGTAACAAGCAGTGTAGAGATCAACACAAAATATATAAAATACAATTGTACAATCTGACAGATTTGCACTACAAGACAGGAAAATTTGGATTTTTGTTCAAGACTGATCTCTCACCACATCATGAGGAGGAGCCAGCAAAGTTTTCAGCAACAGGTCAACAGGTCGAAAGACAATGGGGGCTACAGATTCAAACAAACGGTGGAGGACATCCAAGGACTCCTGGCTATTCAAATTTATCTGTAAACATTAAGGGAGAAAAAAAGTGAAGGTAAATTTAGAATTTTAGAGCATTACATGGTCAGTGTCTTGTTCCTGCCATTCTTTTCATTACCCATTAATTTATTCAAGTTCCTCCAACACAGGTTCCATAGCAATCGGTAAACTAAAGACTTTAGGAGATTCTAGGATGATTTGTAGATTTTTTAAAAATCTATCGATGTCCTTCGCTGCTCCATTTTCAAAACTCATCTTCAAGTTCATACATGTTACTTGGACACTGAAAAAGTATCACTGTGCTTTAAATTTTTCTTTTAAGAAGCAACATTAATATCTTCACAGTCAAGATAATGCTAGCTTGGGTAAGCGATGAGTTAAAAACTCTCAGAATTTTAAAGAGAAAATCATACTATAATAGAAATAAGGTTGATTGTGTAATCATGGTAGGCTTTTAATACAGACCTCCATAAGTTCTACAATTATGACAAATGCAGAATAAAATATCAAGAGTGGATCCGGGCATAGTTAAAAACACTAGGAACATTTTTTTATTTTCATTTACATAAATGTTTTTGGTGATTAGACCTGAACATACCACCATTTCTCTCAACCCTGTAGAAAATTAAATCTAAAACTGGTTGTAAAAAAAAAAAGAGAACCGAGGAGATTCTAGGAGAGACTTTTTCTCTCTAGATTTCACGGGTTTCTAGAGTGCTATGGGCCCTGTTTTATAGTTTTGTCCCTTTCCCCAACATTCCCCTCAACTTTGATGTTAAGTGAGATAATTTCTATGTAAAATTTGATACCTTATATATTTTAGAAATCTGAGGCCAGATAGTCAACCTCAAGGGATTTTAGCCTTTATTGGTCTTGACAGTTTGGACACTGCACATGTCATGACACTTTCTAATAAAAAAAATTGGAATGTAGGTTTACAACTTAATTTCATGACGATATCAATGGTATGAACCTAAACTGGATCATGTGAAAAGAGAACAATAACTCTTCTGTTACAATGATATTGAGGAGGATTCATTTGAAGTAAATGTCTCGGTACAGCAGCTTAAACATATGAAATTGACGTACTATTCTCAAACAGATTCTTTCAAGTAAACAATCTAAATGATCGAGAAAAATTAGCTTCAATCGAAAGAAGAATTGTTGCAATGTTTACTCATTTTTAGGCTTACTGACATCTACCTGATGTTTGGTGAGAGCTGGCAAAACAATATCAATGACTTGTCGAGAGGCGCTTCCAGCGTTCCTCACTCTCACGATGACATTGTTGTAGTACTAGGACCAACATGTCTAAGGCCTGAATAGAAAATGAAGGCATGAGTGGTGGCTTTTGAGCAAAAAGTTCATGACACTTATTTGTTTCTATTCAGGCAGTTGGGATAGAGTATTTGAAATACATTTCTAAATACATAATTGAAAAAATATGACTTGAAAAGGAAATGCTAAAAAAAATATACATATAGTGCAAAAACAATAATAGTTGAAAATTTGATTTCAAATGGCAAGAAAACCCACTTGCTTTCCCCCTTAGTGCAACTGAGTAGTCCAGTTTTATTTAAGTTAACACCCATCCATCAAAACAGTGATCTTGGTGAGAATTATGAAGATATGGGTCAGATCAAAGAGAATATGAAAGGATGAAAGGAAAGATGTAAGACCTAACAGCACAACACATTAATTATGCATGAACTTGAAAGTAAGAAATGATTGTATGTTGTAACCTACAGGGGAAAAACCTACAAGAGCCATACCTGATGATACTGGACAAGGCGTAGCAACATGGACACAACCACTTCTCGTTGTGTTTCTAAATCCTTGCTCACTTCTGATTTGACTGTCCCTCGCATGAGGAACAGGTCGTAAACCACTGGTTTCAGGGCTGGAATGGCTGTAAGAAAAAGAAACAAAACAATAAAAAACATCAGACAGCAAGAGAAAATAAAGCGTATTAGTCCTGTCTCTAATCTATGGACAGTTTTAAAATCTCTTCGACAATAACTACAAAGTTGGCGAAGGCCAGTGTATTTTTTTCATTCGTTGTTGGATTGGGTTGTTTTTTTCCAATGAATTTATCCCTTGGGAAAGGTATCCAGCTTTTCTTATCAGACTTAATTAAAATGTGTAAACAAGCATCTGGTTACAGACAGAAAAAGACACCAGTAATGTGATAAAACTTTCTGCCAGGTAGTTGATTTTTGGCGACATGAACTTTGCCAGAGGATATAGAACAGATGGTGTTCAGCCATTGTTACAATGGGTCCTTTTCATGAATTGTATCAACTGTGAATTTTTTTGGCATTATATGTGGTAAAAGATTCTACCATCTGGCAGAAAGTATATGTGCTGATGCTGTAAATAAACATCCCCCTGCCCCTTATTTGTTCAAATCTTTGTCCTTCTGTCTATATCAACCAGTAAATTACACATGCATACATGTTGAAAGACTGACAATTATAACATAACCGCCAACAGAAAGTGTTTTGGTTATGGGATGTTTCACTGCACAAAAGGTTCTGACAATTCTCCGTTTCCATGAATCAAGCTATTCATGTTTACACTTCAAACAAAATCAATTCTACTTACCATGAGTGGTTGGTAACAGGCCACTGGCCATGATTCCATCACAGCGATGAATAATACGAGGCATGTCAATGATGGATTTGCTGTGGAATTTCTCATAGGACAGCATCACAAGGAAATGGAAGATGTATGGAATGAGAAGCTCGGAATTTCTGAAAGTTCATCAAAGATTGCCATTAGCTGGTTAATAGTTCTCTTCAATCTTGAATGCATTACGACAACCTAAAATACTTTTGGAATACACAGAAATTTTATGTAGCGTTTTGCAGTCTAATTAAAACCCTTTTATGAAAGAGAAAAACACTCCAATAGCATGAAATTTGCAAAATTGTTGGCTTTTGTCTTTTCATGTCAAAACAGTGCCGGTAGTGACCAATTGTTTAGTTCTGCAAGTAAATCAAAACTAAAGTGAGCCAAAAATAGAACAAATAAAAATCAATGAAATACTTTGTAATAGCTCAAAAGTGAAAGTAGAAGAGTTCAATAGAAAACACAACTTTGGATGGTAAAAGAGTTCATTAAAAACAAACAAACTATATTTCCGTCCATACATGAAAATTGGCTCCAGAGTAAACGAGTTAAGACAGGTACAGAACCAAACACTCATTCTTTATTTCTTATCTTTAGTGCTCCAAAGTGATGCTTTTTTAATTATCTTTTATCATCAAGAACTATGTAAACACTACTAATACACAATTAATACTCTGGCAACTATAAATATTATTTCAAAACTTTCATGCATCCCACAATGACTTGCATTATCTATAATTCAAAAATATTTGATAAACAGAGAGACTGTGGGATTTGATGGCTGGGCTGGGTTTGTATCCTTGTCATTATAAGGTCTGAGACCTCTCATGGCAGACTTTTCTCATGACAGGTGGGGCATGAAGAGAGGTTTTGAGATCTGCTGTTGCCTTCAATTAACTCAAGCGAAGGAAAAAACCTGAATGTAACCACACGCAAGGAAAGATGCTGAGTCGATGCTAGCATGACACACCAACAAGACAACTGCATTAGATACATCCAAATGAGGTCAATTCAGAATGTCAAATACTGCTGAGAGGGAGGTGAGAGTATGTTAAGTCTGTTTAACTCAACTACTGAAGTTGTGCAGACCCTGCTGTCCTGTCAAAGACTTTCCAAGTCCGGGCACTCAAAGTTAAGGCCATGTACCCCCTTGAAAGAGCTCTCAAGCCCAGGCAGCCTCCCTGTGTTCCCAGCATCCGCTTGTAGTTTAGGCATGCACTCCTTGAACTATTAAGGCCGAGCCAAAGATAAACAATAACTCCTTCTGTCTTTTATCTTTTAAACTGCTCCTCACCTTATCTGTCCTTCTTCAATGTATTCAAACTGCTTGAGAACAAAGCCGATAAAGATTTGATCTGAGTCCAGTAAACAATAGTTGACTCTAAGTTGAATCAACTGAGCTATAAGGGCCAGCACCTGAGACTAAAAAGATAGGAAGAGGGGGAATTGACAGTAAAACAAAAATGTTAGTCCTGAAAAAATGTGTAACTATTAGGATAAATATCACACATCAACTTTTAACTTAAAACTCAGGTTTCTCCCTTCCTTTCCTTCAATTCAAGCCTTTACCTACAAACACAATTCAAAGTTTGAATGTAGTAAGGCATACCAAAAAAAAAGTAAAATGAACAGAATGAAATCTTTATATGTCTTTGGGCACGGGTAGTTTTTGCAATAGTCTTTATGCATTCTGCCAACCCATTTAATCTTCGCTTCGCTATCTTTTTGTAAACTTCTTTTCTTTTCTTTTTTTATTAATTCTCTGTTTCAGGTGATGAGTGATTTTGTTATCAGTCTTTGTGCGGTCTGCCAAACCGTTCAGTGAATGAGTACACATACTAGTCATAATAACAATAATAATAATAATAATAATATTCAACATATATTAATAGAGACAAGCTCAAAATGTGATCCGACCTAGCGTCTTTATATCTCAACTGATTAGTCTCAAATTTTCTGAAAAGTCCAATGGCCCATAGTTGTGGCTTTCGACCTTGAAACGATGAAATTTCTTTTAATGATGAGTAATCTAATTTTGAAGCCTCGATCATCTGCTTCGATACAGCCTTCTACCATTAGACAGAGCTACACAGATCTTGATCTAGATTTGGTTTTGTTAAATTTGTACCTAGATCTACATCTAGATTTTAGATCTAGATTTTAGCTCAAACTTTTAGATCTAGATATAGATCTACTTAGACCGATAAATAGAATCTAGATATTATCAAGATGCAAATCTAAAGTCTATACTTAAGACAAAATTATTCATTTTTATTATACAACAGACATGTTGAAGGTTTAGCCTGCATAGTACCTAACACATATCGTGTAGTACTAGTAGTATGGCCTTGCAGTCAATAAAGACGCTTGCCCTATACTGTGTATTCTGACTTAATGCTGGTCCTATAGATTTGTCCCATTTTGGGCAAAAACAGCTTGTTCAGGACACACACCACTCTCCAAAATCATCCCCTACCTGTAGTTCAAGGCTGGAAGACACAGTGTACTGTTTCAAAGCTTTGATGACCAGCGGCTCAAACAGTCGTATGTACCAGCCTATCACAGACTAGCAATGGGAGACAAGTGAAATATATAATGTTAAATGAAATTTATATTTGAGAAAAAAAAACATGAGGATGAGAGGTGAAATAATCTATCTTAAGTAAAACATGCAAAATATCAAATTCATATTAATTGAGGATGATTGCCGATGTTTATATATATGAAAAAAGTATGAAACAAATATAATGCTGCTGTCTTATCTTCACAATGACAGCCATTCCTAGAATTTTTATTTTGAAAAAGATATTCCTTCCCATCTACCCCCCCCCCCCTGCCCTGCCCCCCACACTGCTTTGCATCTTTTTAGTTGGAGCTACCACCCATCTGAATGCTTTAACAGTCAAGAATGGGATGCAAATCAGTCAAAACATCAATAGAATCCCATAGACACAACTAGATGAAATTTGCGAGACGATCAGTGAAAGGCTTTGAAGACAACTAGACAAAAATCACACAAAGACCAGTAATGTGATTTAGCCCGTAAAAAGAGACAAAAATGATAGAAAAGTATTTAAATGAATCTTTCTGCTTACCTTGTCTACATTCCGAGAGGGCTTCAAAATGGCTGGAATTTTTCTATCTACTCTTTGCTTCAACCAAACCAAGGAACTGAAAAGAAAGGAAGAATTCCTTTACCTTATTTGTTCTCTTTCTTTCTTTTAATCATTTCAATTTCAACTTTCCGTGTCTGGGTAAACACAGTAGATGGAGAGGTATTATGCATAATAAGCCCCTTTCGTTTTTAACTCAAGGTAGCTTGGTAGATAAATTCAAATTATGTCATCTATGAATACTATTACTTTTGAAATTTGATGGATTATGATTGATTGACAATATTTTCTTTCGTTTACAAACAGAAGCAGGGTTACACAAAGAAATAAATGAAATGATGACATACCTGTGAGCTTCGTCTGCTGGGAGTGTGGCCTTGCAAGTCGCCCCACTAGGCAGTGGGCAAGCTGGGCATACGGCTTGTTCAAACAATGGTAGTACAGGCCTGGAGAACCGCCAGCGGTCACTCGAACCGACATATCTGTCATGAAGGCAGCAGTGCTCTGACAATTAGGGTCCCACTGGCTGGCCAGGTTGGTGCCAAACAAAGCTTTTAAAAGCTGGATGGGAATAAACAAAGTTTCCTATACTATGACACATTGATCAAATAGAGGAAATGTGAAAAGATGTAAGACAGTTTGTGAGGACTTCCAAGTTGTTGATCTTGTTTCTCTAAGTTTTCATGCAACATGATCTTATGCGTTATAGCATTCTCAGTGCTTCTTCTTCTTCTTCTGGCAATGTCACTGTCTGGTGTATGAACCCCTGACTATAATCTTAAAAGATTAGATTTGTAGTTGCAGTAATAGTTTTTCATCTTACTGAACATGATTATTATTATTAATATAACATGAAAGTGCCTTATTTAAATTTCTCTTGATTTATTTATTTGCTGTCAATATTCACAATCAACTATCTCAAATACGTAAGCACAAGTGATAAGACATTATTCTCAAGGCGTTTTGAACTTTTTTAAAAACCTAAGTGAAACACGTTTGTTTCATTGTAGCGTGCTTCATCAACCATATGCGGTGATCTCAGGGTGAATTGAGAGGAAATAGAAAGATGAAAGATGTGAAAGAGTGAAAGGAAAGAAGTAGGACCCTACCATTATTCGCCACCAACCAAGAACAAGCAAAACTAGGAAAACAATCAAATGTAAATCCACTCATCTAGCATAAGCTTTTTGTTTGTTTCATTGCAAGTCTTTTAGTGATTTGAAATTTAGGAAGCAAGATGAAGGGAAAGACAGCATAACAATGACCAAAATAATACTGATGACGATAATTAATTATGACATTCAAACACAGCCAGTAAAGTTCAGAGCCTATCAGGGGTCAATACCTGTTGCACAGTGAGAACTGTCCAGGTGGGCTCTAGGGCCATGACAACTTTGAGGTAGCCCAGCAACTCTTCCACTACCTTGCCAATGTCATGAAGAGTTGCCACCTCCAGAAGCTGAGACAAGACAGTCAAAGTAGTCCGGAGGATGGTACAAAATTTGTCCGAACTGGATAGATCCAAGGATGTCTGGGAGTAATGGAAAAGGTTGGGAGGAATGTGACATAGTTTGAGAAAATCAAAAGTATTTATCAGTGGTGATTATTATTAATAATAATAATAATAATAATAATAATAATAATAATAATAATAATAATAATAATTTCTATTCATAATAATAATAATAATGTACATTTCTATTCATCCCTACAAGGGTAAGGCTCTAGCCGCATTACATATATTAAGAAAAGATATATATTACATATGATACACAATATGAATTTCATACATCAAGCTAAATGAATGCAGCATAATACTATGTGCAATTTATGACAAGAAAATCGACAATGCAAACAATGGTGCAATTCCTTCAATGACTTTTCATCAAGTGATCCATGAACAAGTAGATCTTGCAAAATAGACAATAAATGAGGATTTCAACTTATGAGCTGATAAAAAAATCCTTTAAAATGGTGGGTTTTTTTTCAGTTGATACTACCACCATTCCCCCTCTCCCCATAATTTTTCACATATGTTGTTCTCAAATGTATAATTCACATTTAATTTAAAACGGAACAGGAAGGGATCTTCAACTGGTATCAGCATAAATATTTGCAGAATGCTAACGAATGGATATAATCTTTCTTGTTCTCAAGGTACCTTAAAATTAGAATAAGAACCTCTGAGAACTTCAAACAATTTCATCATATGAGGCAAATTGTAGAATGAACCAAGGCCATCTTTTTTGTTTTTATCTTTCTCTGGTTCCTTGGTGTCTGGTGGAAATATAAGAACAAGGGAAACAATGAAAACAATAAGCTAGATGACATGTAAGTATAAACATAAAAACACTCCTTGAACAAACCATTAACAACAACAAAATTGTTTATGCTGCAAGAGTAGGCAGAAAGCACACATTAATCATCAATTCATTCCAATGTGTTTTAAAAGTACCCATATACCGGAAGGTAGAATGAGAACTGATAAAACAAGAAAGAAAGTGTATTAATATATGAAGAGTTCATGTAAAGTGAGTCATGCACCAATTGTACAAATTTTAGACATTTATATAAAATATGGTGGAACCAGGCTCTTTTTAGAAACTTTATTTTCTTTTTATCAAAATCAACAGGCAATAAGCTTTCAGAAAATGTATAGTTATAAGGGTTTATGTCATCAATTGACATTCTTATACCTATTTATAGTGTGTTAAAAAAAAAAAGGTGTGATTTTTCACTGAGTGGAGAGAGTGGAAACATGCATGAATTTTGGTTACAGAAACAAAACTAAAGCAAAAATTATGCATGAACTGATTTTTGGAAGTCATTCTTGTGTTTATGTCATTAGAAAAACTGATGTGAGATGAATACTAGATCTAAAAGCTGTCTATCAGGCTTAATATCTACTTGCCTCTACGTAGTGTCATCACTGTTCCTAAAATTCACCTCATCTTCATCACTTGAGCTACAAAATCATCATCATTATCACTCTAATCATTAGTAAAGATATCAAACAGATGTTTTCTATTGCCTAGAAATAGCATCATTTGATGGTCCTTCACCTGGACCTGATATCGTAAAGTCAACAAAAGGCAAAAATCTAAGCTGAGAAATCTCTGTCTTGAAATCTACTTTCGATTCGCCTGTAAATAGCCTGAATTTAGTGTGAAAGTAGTTCAAGCAGTTGCAGCTTGCATTTTCAATTATATTTTTCAGTTTGGGCTGGGTATTTTTGTATTCGCACTTTTAGTGGGTTTCAAAGAGACGCGATCGATAATGGGCGATAATCAGCCGCGAGCGCCATAGCGGGCGCCAGAGAAAGGTTCATAACGGCCGATGATTGGCCGTTTGGCCAGTTCTAGGATAATAAACCATATACCATATACTCATCAGTGTAATTTCTCTTTGGGCATTGAAGATTTCTAAGTGTTTTAGCAACAAATATTTTTCCTCAAATTGGACTTTAAGGAAAGTTATACATACATCCATGTACAAATACAGATCTTGTTAAGTTATCAGCTTCAATGTAACTTTTTTTTTAATGCATTGTTTTTGGAGACTAATTGTTAACCAAACTCGGTCAGTGATCTTCTTAAAGATCGATTTTAAGGTTTCCATGGAAACTCTTTTAAACCACAAAGGAAGGATTCCTCCATATCTACCACATATGCATTGGACCTCCGACTTTTAATCCTTTTCCAATGCAAGTGAATACTTTGGTGTTGTAACTGACTGCCCTTTGCTGCGCAAAAAAATTGAAACTGAAACTTTCAGAGCATCAGGCAATCCATGCCTTTACTGCGCTGCAATAAAGGACAAAAGAGTTTTCCAGGGCAACATGACTGGCTGACTGACTATCCCAGCAGCCTGAGAGAGTTAAGTTATCAAGTCCATCAATTTACCTTTGATGCCAGTCTTAGGGCTGGCCTTGTTGTCTGCAGCAGGTGAAGCCTGAGGACTGTTGCTATCTTACTTTTGAATTATCGATTTTCTGTTTTCACTATTATACAGGATAGATAGCGCCTGAATATCTGGGCTTCTAATTGATTTGAAAGTGGAGGCGATTTTGAGCAGAAATACATAAAATGCGACGGAAGGGAGGGTTTGACTTGAGGGGGCCCGATGGTGAACTCGGTGTTGTTTTCACCTATTTCAATTTCATTGGCATGTGTGCCGATGCAAGGCCAAACTTTTCCTTTCCGGGCGACCTCGACCCAAACCTTCTCAAAGACAAGACTGTGATGAAATTCAACAAAAAACCTTCATTTTCCTCATTCAGGTAAGTTTAATTATAGTTATTTTATGATAACCATCTATTTTGGCATAAAAAAATCAAAATAATCTAAATACAACTCTTAGTGTGGAGAGAAAGGTTAAGAATCAATCTAGATCTAGATCTAGATCTAGATTTTTTTTTTTTTTTTTTTTTTTTTTTTTTTTGTGATAAAGGGGGCCACGTTTTTTCGACAACCTGTTGATGTTTTCTTTCTATTTTTATTAGGTATGGTGCAGGGGAAGCAGTTCTTTTGATAATATAGGGAACTATGTTATTTTCCTTTTGTTGTTCATTATAAGATATTTTCATTTATTTCAGTTTTTCTTGGGAGAAAAGAGACTTGATGGTTTTGTAAGGATACTCTTTCAAATTCTTTTTTATGATTCTCATTTTTCTCTTTTCTTCTACAGTTGTTATTAGAAAATTTGTGAAGATGCCTGCTAAAGGCTTCTACGAAAAAAGATTAGGATGAAAGCAGGAAAAATGGCGTTGGAGAAGGCAGAGCGGCTTTGCAGCAGCAGCGGCTGCAGCGGCAGCAGCAGCAGGGCAGCAGGATGAGATGCCTTTGACCCCTCAACCATCTTCTCCTTCTCCTTCCCCACCTCCATGTCAGCATCAGCAACTTTCTTTTCTTCCGCGTGACAAGCCTGTACCATCTGATTCTCCCGTTTCTCCTGGGGGGCTCGATAGTGCAGCTTTTCTGCCTCAGGAATTGATCAAGATTCTTCTTTTGTCCCTTTTGTTTCGAGCCTACTTTATCTCTTGCTAAAGGTGACAAGACATTTGGACATTCTCCTGAAGCTCTCATGTAGAACGTGCTGTAAGGTCCTGTCTGCCACAGTCTGCAACATGTTGTCCAAGTGAGCAAATAGGGTAAATTTTTGTGAGATGATGGACTTGCCTCTTTTTCAAAAAAAAACGAACCATGAAAAATGCCTGTTGGTGCTTGAACCTTGTGGTGGACTATGAGTACCTCTGGATCACAGTTCAAAGATTTTTAACCACTAAGTGTGACCCCCTCAAAGTATAACAAGAAAAAAATCATGTAGGATCTTCAGGATCCATATTTGGAGAATCTGTAGAAAGAATGTCAATAGGTCAGTAATTTGTGATGGTGATGCTAATACAACCTCTAATATTGCATAATAATAGCATATATAACTGTGGAGAATAAGTGTTTACCAGAATAGTGTCAGTGTGAATAGCAGTTCAACAACTCTCGGGACCAACAGAGGACTGTCCCATCTTCAATGGAATGTCAGGCCATGTACTGTTTCGTCCCTTGTGGCTGAACATCCGCTGCTGTCAGTTGATCAGTTTCTTTTGATCTGGTCTCGACTTTTGATCAGCGTTTAAGTTCTTGTATACAACAAACCTTTTATTTGTTAGTATTCATTTTGGAGTATGGATTTGTTAACATCTGTGTCCAAGAGGAGGAGAGAGATATAAAGGATCCATTACAAGTACAGATATTGAAATGGATTTACTTGTATCAATAGTTTAAGTAAAATCTATCCATTTAAGTCTCTTTCTTATCTCTCACAGGACTCTGATTGCCAAGTGTTATCATTTCATGGACCCTAAAAGCATGAAATTGTATGACTAATCATATGTTTTAAAGCAAATCTTATCTTTCCAGGTATTGGTTTGTATTTTGGATAAACAAACAGTATTGAATGGCAATTCTTTATGATTTAATCCATTTTTCATTTTTCTCATAATTTTTTTTAGGGAGGTGGGGTTACAATGTTGACTCAAAACCATCATTACAAATTTGGCAATTGTTTTGCTTTTTTGTGTATCTTGTTTTAGATAATTTTGCATGTAAATGGATTTTTTCTAATCTGATATTCACAGCTTTTCAATCAAATTGGACCCATTAGTTGTTTGCTCTCTATAGTACAATGAATTCTTATTATGGATAAAAATGAAGAGAAATCATTTTTTTATATATTATATCATTTTGGTTTTGGTCCCTCCAGACATCTTCTCAGACTAAGCATGCAATCTAAAAAAAAAGCAGTCAAATATGGCATACTGATGCCTATCTGACCCATTATCTAAGTTTGTACAAAAAGTCTTGTGTACTAGACATCTTATATTCAAAGATTTTTAACACTATGCCCCCTGTATAACAAGAAAAAAAATGGATCCATTCATCAAGTACAACCAACAGGCGATCTTCATGGCAGGCCATGGTTCTTGTACCCATTACAAGTACAATCTTGTGTACTAGACATCTCATATGCCATTCATCATACAATGGACCCATTATCAAGTACAATCTTGTGTAGTAGACATCTTATAAGCCATTCATCATACAATGGACCCATTACAAGTACAATCTTGTGTACTAGACAGCTCATATGCCATTCATCATACAATGGATCCATTACAAGTACAATCTTGTGTAGTAGACATCTTATATGCCATTCATCATACAATGGACCCATTACAAGTACAATCTTGTGTACTAGACAGCTCATATGCCATGCATCATACAATGGACCCATTACAAGTACAATCTTGTGTACTAGACAGCTCATATGCCATTCATCATACAATGGACCCATTACAAGTACAATCTTGTGTACTAGACAGCTCATATGCCATGCATCATACAATGGACCCATTACAAGTACAATCTTGTGTACTATATATCTCATATGCCATTCATCATACAATGGACCCATTACAAGTACAATCTTGTGTACTAGACATCTCATATGCCATTCATCATACAATGGACCCATTACAAGTACAATCTTGTGCACTAAATATCTCATATTTCCTCATTCAATGGATCCATTACAAGTACAATCTTGTGCACTAGATATCTCATATGCCATTCCTCATTCAATGGATCCATTACAAGTACAATCTTGTGCACTAGATATTTTATATGCCGTTCATCATTCAATGGATCCATTACAAGTACAATCTTGTGTGCCGGATATTTCATATGCGATCCATCATTCAATGGATCCATTACAAGTACAATCGTGTGTACCAGATATGTTATTCATAATTCAATGGATCCATTACAAGTACAATCTTGTGTACCAAATATTTCATATGCTATTCATAATTCAATGGATCCATTACAAGTACAATCTTGTGTACCAGATATTTTATATGCTATTCATAATTCAATGGATCCATTACAAGTACAATCTTGTGTACCAGATATTTCATATGCCATCCATCATTCAATGGATCCATTACAAGTACAATCGTGTGTTCCAGATATGTTATTCATAATTCAATGGATCCATTACAAGTACAATCTTGTGTAACAGATATTTCAAATGCCATTCATCATTCAATGGATCCATTACAAGTACAATCTTGTGTACCAGATATCTCATATGCCATTCATCATTCAATGGATCCATTACAAGTACAATCTTGCATCCAGATATCTCATATGCCCTTCAAGCATTTCAGCCTCCCTCAGACCCCTCTCTCTCCCTCCTCTCCTCTCTCTCTCTCCTCCCTCCCTCCCTCTCTCTCTCTCTCTCTCTCTCTCTCTCTCTCTCTCTCTCTCTCACCCCCCTCTCCCTCCCTCCCTCTCTCTCTCTCTCTCTCTCTCTCTCTCTCTCTCTCTCTCTCTCTCTCTCTCTCTCTCTCTCTCTCTCTCTCTCTCTCTCTCTCTCTCTCTCTCTCTCTCTCTCTCTCTCTCTCTCTCTCTCTCTCTCTCTCTCTCTCTCTCTCTCTATTGTACTTGTAATATACAGAGAAATATTTTCCAGGAAAAAGAAAGAGGACGGCACAAGTAATCAAACCTGATACTAAGTTGCCTGCCAATTGCATCAAATCCTGGAGGGTGTTCAGTTCAAGACCAGCAGGAGACGACAGCATTAATGTCATTATAATGGGCACAGGTCCACCACCACTGGCTGAAGTTAGTTCATCCATGCTGACGAGACGACATAATACAGTGACTATGTTAGGTATATGGACACAATAATGGCACTTTGCTCTATTGAGGATAAATGATGTGCATGTCAGCTTTACAAATACAGTAGAAGCAGTCTAAAAACAAGCTCTTTGGGAAATTACAAGACTGTGCTGGCAAACGGACCTAAACTCTGTGTAGCTAATGGCCATCCAGTTCTACCTGACATTAAGCAAACCTAAATCTTCATCAAGTGCACCCAATTCTTCATTAAGTGCACCCAATCCTTCATCAAGTGCATCAAATTCTTCATCAAGTGCACCCAATTCTTCAACAAGTGTATTCAATTCTTCAAGTGCACCCAATTCTTCATCAAGTACATCCAATTCTTCATCAAGCACACCCAATTTTTCATCAAGCACATCCATATACCCCCCCCCAAACAGCAAACCCTTAAAACCCATAACATTTTCTTCCTGCACTGTACCAATTTCTGACCAGGAGTTGAAATTTATACACATAAAAACTTCAACGTAACGTAGTCAATAATGCCAATGCTAGGCCTGAAGACCAGAGCCTTCCACTTTTACCTCATCTTCCTTTTCCTCATCGCAAGGGGACTCAGTAGTCCAGAGGCACGGTGTCGGCCTTTCAACCCAAAGGTTATGGCCCTGCTAACAAATTTTATTGACTTTTTTGAGTACATTCTACCCCCTAGTTCAGGTAGGTGGATTGACACCTAGTCCCATTGGAGACAGACTACAAAAGGAGGTCTGGTGTGCAGATCACAACACTCAGCGCACGTTAAAGATCCCCTGGCTGTTTACAGGGCAGTGGGGAAAATAAAAAATCCTACCAAAAACCCAGACTTCTGCATGTGGGTGACATTAAATGAAATAAAAACCTCATCACGTAGGAGTCGAGTGTAAAAGATGAGGTACCTGGACTGACTTAAGGAGCGGCTTGGTGGTCTGCGGATTCCGTCCTTTCCTCTCTATCCTTATACACTACAGGTCTGACCGGTCCACAATTCCAGGAACAGGCGTACTGGGTCACTAGATATTCATCTGAAAGTTTGCATAGGGCATGGCATGCACCGTTCTGAAACAACAGAATAAATTAAGAGAATATGTTGCTTTGATCATATGGCCACACACACAAATTGAGATGCAAAGAAAGGGACAATGCTTTACATGAAACTTCAGCTGCAATATCAAATGAGTAAAAATACAAGAAAAAAATAACCAAAAATCTCTGTGTGCAGGTAGAAAGAGTGGCACTAATAATTTCAATTGCATTGAGATTGGGCAGTCATCAGTAAATAATGATATATATACACAATCTATGATTTGTATGCTTTGTTTGCTTCATTGAAATTTACCCTGTACACCATATCCGGTGATCTCAGGATGAATCAAAAAAAACAGCAAGATGAAAAATAAGCAAAAAAAAGAAAGAAAGAAGAAGGACCTACCAGGAGCCCCTGCCAAATCGACTACCCATGAATCATTTGAAATTTCATAATGAGTTACATCCTACACTAAACACATCAATGTAACTTACAATCATGAATCTGGACTGGGGGTTTGGAGTACACAAAACAAATGTAACTTACAATCCTGTATCTAGAGTGGGCTTTGGAATCTTTGTACACAAAAAACAATAACTTACAAATCCTAGAGTGGGGGTTTGGAATCTTTGTACACATAAATAGAGCTTACAATAAAAAATCTAGAGTCGGGGTTTGGAGTCCTTGTACACATAAATAGAGCTTACTCAATAAAAAATCTAGAGTGGGGGTTTGGAGTCCTTGTACACATAAATAGAGCTTACAATAAAAAATCTAGAGTGGGGGTTTGGAGTCCTTTGTACACATAAATAGAGCTTACAATAAAAAATCTAGAGTGGGGTTTGGAGCTTACAATATAAAAGAGCTCTAAAAAATCTAGAGTGGGGGGTTTGGAGTCCTTGTACACATAAATAGAGCTTACAATAAAAATCTAGAGTGGGGGTTTGGAGTCCTTGTACACATAAAAAAGAGCTTGGAGTCCTTGTACAATAAAAAATCTAGAGTGGGGGGTTTGGAGTCTTTGTACACATAAATAGAACTTACAATGATAAATCTGGACTGGGGGGGGGGAGTTTTTGTACACATAAATAGAACTTACAATGATAAATCTGGACTGGGGGGGGGTGGAGTTTTTGTACACATAAATAGAACTTACAATCATAAATTTGGACTCGGGGTCTGGAGTCTTTGTAAGAGGAGCTGGATGATGCGTGACAGGGCGCTCTCCGTGCTGACAGCAATCTCTGCCAAGATGTCGAATGAATACGGCTTAACCAAACCATGGACCAAAGGGGGAAGTTCTCCCATCACGGGGTGCATGATGGGACTGGAGAAGACGCTCCGTTTCATCAGCAGCCACAGCCAGTACTGGATCTTGTTGAGGACTGTCAGATGCATAGAACAACTTTGGCACCAGCCTGTAAATTAGGAATGTTGGGTCATGAAAACATTTTCACAATCAATTCAAATTCAAGTATCCTATACTTAAAGTTCTGAGTAAATTGCCATTCTAACAATTCACTTAATAACTTGCTTTCGACTCTGCAATGCTGGGCAATTTTTCAGGTTTGTGCCAAGTATTTTTCTAGAACTGACAAAAATTTAACAATGCCTTTAACAAAACTGTCATAGTTAACACCAAAGATTTTGAAACGCCATCATGCTACATATCAAAATAAAGTAAAAGGATGAGGTGTAATGCTAATACATAAAAAGGTTTATTAGAGAAAATGAGAGGAATAAATGAGAAAAATAATAAAATGATTATACAGTGGAACACGTTTAAACCGAACGGTTAAACCAAAAAGATCGATAAACCGAAAGGATTTGGAATCCCGATCTTTTCTTCTCTTTGTCTTTGTTAAATAAATAGCGATAAACCGAAATGGCCCTACCGCTAAACCGAAATAAAAATTCACTGAGTTACGGTCCAAAAAGTCAACCTACAACTTTGCCATGCTAGTTCAAGACATCCAAGAAGGCTACAATTACTAGGCTATACACTATACATGTGTACAATCACACGCAAGAGAGAAAGTGGGGGGGGGAGATTGGTGGCGTGATGCTACGGTCAATGGCTGCTGCACAGTGCGCGAGAGTGCGAGAGGCAAATTATCCGACAGGCACCGATCAGTGATCGTCATAGGCTGGTTCACTGCACTGTTACTGATTACGGCTACACGCGACGGCATTCCATCATGAATGTGTAAGTACTGTAGGCGGTGTGTATGCGAGTGTACACCGTGCGTGTTGACAATTGTAATTTCTTCCTTTCCACAATCGAATCTTCAGCCACGCGGATGTTTCTTGCTTTGCTCTTCGGTACCACTACAACCTGTGACTATAAATTCCATCCATAATTACGAAAATCATGTCGAAAGAAAGCACAATGCGTATACCCTGCAGTTTAAGCAACAGTTGATTAAAAAGGTTGACGGGGGAAACCGAGTAAAGTGAGATATGCCGGAAATTTGGAATTCCGAATTCTACACCCTCGACCATAATGGCTAATAGGGAGCAGATAGAAAACAAGGCTAGTAGCAGCACATTCTTTCAGCCTGCAACTCAGAAGATGAAGAAGTGCAGCCACGAAAACGTTGAGGCGGCGCTTTTATATGGTTTACTAGTGCTTGAAACCTAAATGTTCCTATATCAATATCAGGACCTATTCTAATGGAGAAAACATTGATAATTGCCGAAGAACTGAACAGCGATTTCGAGCCCAACACTGGCTGGCTTGAACGATTTAAACAGAGAAGGGGGATTTCTTTCCGTAACAAAAAAACCCCAACTAAACATAAATGAAGACAAACGTGCATCATAGGGTCCACGGCAGGCCACGCCGTGTGCATGACGTCAAGGGAGACAACTCTAGAAATATTTTTTATACATTATTACTTCCCTTTACCGCACGTCATGTCTGAGGGACTAGCGCTAAACCGAAAAGACCTCTAAACCGAAATACATTGACCAGTCCCGTCACTTTCGGTTTAAACGTGTTCCACTGTATAAAAATCTTTTTTTATTTTTTATTGTGCCAAATCTCAAGCAGTCTAAGCCACTTTGTTGCTATTATCCACAAGACCAAAATAGTATGTACAGAAGAAACCATACAAAATGAAAATTGGTCCCCGATTTGAAAAACTTGTCCTTATAAATGCAATATAAACTTAATAGATCTAGGCCTAGATGCATTCACAAGCACATAGTCATCATCATCATCATCATCACCACCACCACTTGATGGATTATCATCAAATTCATTACCATCAAGATTTTCTTCTTGAAAATAGATCTAGATCTAAAAGTGATTTCTGAGCTTACACTTCAGTGAAAAGTCGCTGTAAGGATTGCCTACATAATCCATTCAAATGAACAGAGAGTGCTATTACTTCCCAACTTCCCTAAAACTTCACAAAAAGGCTCCTCTCAACACATGGGTTCACAGTTTTCACATTCATATTACGTGTAACAAAGTGTTAGACAGAGTTATCATTCATAAGATGATCTTTCAAAAGTTGGACTGTATTTCAAAGCATGACAATCTCTTCCCTGGTGAAATAAAAAAATTTGCAATCTAACAGCAATTTCATGTACCTGCATATCAACGACATATCGTGGACCGGCATTGAAGGAGCTAGACAATCTTTTTATAAATAACAAATTACAGTAAACACGTTTTAAGTGTACTCATGGCAATTTTTTCGTTGCAAGCTTCTTTCTATTTTTCTTCTTCTTTTGTTTTGTTTAGCATTAACCATGTTTTAGTTACCTCAAAATAGAATTAGAAGCAGCAATTCTGACCCTGCCATCCTCATCTGCCAGCATAGGAAGAATGATCTGTTTCAGGTAGTGCTCCTGGATAGATAGTTTCTGAAAGAAAGAAAAATGTGATAGCTTAATGAACAACCTTGTTCTTCTTCTTCTTCTTTTCAATGAGACTTGAAACGGCAACTATCGGTGCTTACTTTCCTCAGGTGGCGAGAGGCCAGTTACGGATACCCGTATCTCAATTCTACGGCAGTCGGAGGGCCCCATAGATACATTGGATAAAGACGAGGCCCCTTTCAATGCCTAACTCACTTAGCCCCAACTCTAGAGCAGGTTTGTTGTTGGTCATCAGGTAAAGATGTCAGTCATTTGAGCTTGACTCACTGGCACGACCGTCGTGGCGGAACAGAAGGAGCTTATCAGTGGGAGCTCATGAGGATTTCAACTCATGCCCCTGGAAATTTCCATGACTGGCGCAGCAGTATGGGGCAAATTAGTAAACTATTTAGCAGTGCACAACAGTAGTAGGGTGTGAATATTTTTTTCTCTTTTCTATATAACGAGTAAGACTTCATTTGGTAGCATAACTTACAAACTTTTCCATTTTTTGATACTGAATTTTTTATACTATTAGACAATTAGCGCGTTTTGAGATATATGAAAAAATAAAATAAAATGGCATATCGAAACCAAAACTCTAATCCAGAGTGGGGTGCGCTCAGTCGTAATCACACCCTTCTACTCACAACCCCCTGAAATGATTGTTAAAGATAATTGACCCCATCTGAGCAAAGATATTAAAATGGCACATTGTAATGAGTACACACAAAACAAAAGAAAATGAATGTGTATTAGACTAGATCATCTAATTGTACGTGTAAAAAAGTAAGATACAGTACTTACCACCTAAATGCCCATTTCTTCTAAATGCCTGTTTCTTCTTAAGGTCAGCGATCTCAGTCAAAGCAATTTTTTCCTACATAAATCTCCCCTCCAAACGCCTGTTTCAAAACAAAGATTTCCCCCTAAATGCTCGGTCTCAATGGCAACTGCAGGTATAATCTTCTCTAAATTATCAAAAAGCATATTTTTAATAGATTAAAAATGTTTTCTTTTATCTAAAATAATGTAATCCCATTGCTAATATGGCTAATCTATGCCCGTCAACAACCACTGGTTTGTCACTAGACAATTAGAACTGAACAGTATTCCAGACTCCGCCCATGACTCTTCCTTTGATGTCATAAGTTGCACAAAAATCGCCCCTCCAAACGCCTGTTTCAAAACAAAGATTTCCCTAAATGCTCAGTCTCAATGGCAACTGCAGGTATAATCTTCTCTAAATTATCAAAAAGTATATCTTTAATGGATTAAAAATGTTTTCTTTTATCTAAAATAATGTAATCCCATTGCTAATATGGCTAATCTATGCCCATCAACAACAACTGGTTTGTCACTGGACAATTAGAATTGAACAGTGTTCCAGACTCCACCCATGACTCTTCCTTTGATGTCATAAGTTGCACAAAAGTACCTGGTGTTTTTAAATTGACTGGGCACACGTCGCTTGTGAACAGTTTTATTGCTCCCTCGTCCCATTTCGCCTTTGGGTTTTCTTGACGAGCAATGGTCAACCCGCCAGTGTGCTCATCACCTAAGTGTTTTAAAGATGTATAGGTTTCCAGTTGTTCCTATTTCTCACATTCAAACCGAGGACTCATTTTAAACAAACGACCTGGTTATGAGTCTTTATCCTTGTCTGTCCATTGATCATCTCCAATGTTTTTCCCTGACCAATTTTCCCATAAATACCTGTTTCGTTTAAATGCCACTTTTCTCTGCTTCCCTAGCACCGGGCATTTAGGCGGTAACTACTGTATCACTAAAAACAATGTTATTTCTAATATGATTAAAGTTGCTTGAAGTATCTGCACATGACAAGTAGGTTCTTGTACAAAACAACATATCGATCAGTACAAGGCAAAGACTCAAAACGTAGTCATTCCATTAATTTGTCCCATCAATGCATTGGATACCAGAAAGATCCTCAATGATTGTTTAACTTTAACATTCATGCTAAATTTCAACCGGCCTACAAAGCAAAGAGCATGCTCCAGATGAGGTTTGCTGCTGGATTGCCTATTTGAGGATCCCAACCATATTTGGGCTGACATCTGTGGTATTATTAACAACCCATGATGAAGGTGGCGGTGGCCAGTGGGTCTACAAGGTCACAGTCAAAATTCATGTCTTTTCACATACCCCAAGAAAACAGTGGTCACCACGGGCAATGTCGGGAAAACTGACTCCAGATAATGAATACTCTTGAAGTTCAAGCCAGAAAGTAGTTCCAGGAGCTCGACCTGTTATGACAAAGCCAACAGAAAAATGTGTGAGTCTATGTATGACAAAATGTAACGAATGACATAACTAGCTGCCTTAAAAAGTTCAAAACGTCACGTCAAATCCCCAAACGTACAAAAAAATCTTAGCGTTGAAAAAACAAAATTTGGGGATAAAAGTCTCTTTAGTACAGAACAAAACAACCAGTTAAAACCTTAATACTTTTAATCTTTCAAAGAAAATGATCACAAATTGTTCCACTACAAAAGAAAATAAAATTAACCCAGTGTGCCTCAGTAATTAAAATATACAATGCATACGGGTGATTGGCCAACTATTTAAAAAATAATCTTTATGGCATGAATATTCCACAATGCTAATTTAACTATAAATTCAGACAAGTAAGCATACACATTGAAAGCAACCACATTTCATGTAGCAATAAATTAACACTTTAAATTTATTCTTAAACAACAAAAAACAAAACAAAAGACATACCTTGACAAGCCAATAGGGGTTACTTTTGACTTTCAACAAATCTATCAAAATACGGAGACCTTGCCGGTCGTGAGAACTCTCCAGTAAAGGTGGTAGACATGACTGCAATGCCACAAGAGCAGCTTTAGTGGCCACAGCTGACTCGTCTTTCAGGATGTGGATAACAGTTTTCAGGAGGTCCTCTAAAGACATTACACCTGGAAAATTTAGAGAGGAATATAAATCACACACTTCATGTCAATACTCTAGTACTGTCTTTGCTGAGAGGCCTTTCCTCCCAATGTATACTGTACGGGTGAAAAATGTTAAGAAACATGTAATCTTAGCCAGCTTCCTGAAACTCAGGTCATGATGCATGGTTACTTAGGCTTAATGGCTTCTTCACGTTTTCATGCAATGTAAGTGACTAAAGTGCCTTCAAGGCCGTTATGGCCCATAGAGTCTGAGCTTATCCCGGTTTCTATAGTGTGAAGCAGAGCAGGTGATAATAATCACCTCCCGGAAGAGATGCAAGATTTTTGTTTGCTTTGGGTCTTCTTTTACTCCAAAGCTAGTGCTTGTACCCATGTGCACTGGGTTGAGTGGAGAAAATACGAGTTGGGTGTCTTTCCCAAGGAACGCAATGGCAGGTCTAGCTTTGCCAGGATTCGAGACCTCATGAACCCGAGTCCGGCAGCCTAACCACTGGCCACTAATGCTACTTTGGTGCAATGTAATGGATTACAAATCATAACTTCATTTATAATTCACAATAATCATATGTCAAATTTATATGTTTTGAATAAAAAAATTTATCAACCCAAGCTGTATATGTTGGGTTAGGCAAAACTGCCCCAGAGCGCTGAAAAATAATAAGCAAATAAAAAAGAATGTCATGGTCAATTTGTGTACAATTATAACGCTTCCAAAAGTTGCATCTGGATAGCTCTCTAGCATGAATATGACATCCCAAATCTCATGTTATGTACAACAGTTACGATTTTGTTGCATAAAGAGATAATCAAGACAATTCATTTCATTACAATGCAATCTATTCTGGACAGCTAACACCTCATATCTAATTGGACTTTACCAAAATTCCCGTATGACATGAAGATAGCTTCTTTTTTCTTGAATATCATTGGTTGATCAATCAAAAAGCTAGTTTAAGAAGGAGGGGGGGGGGGCACCTGACTGGCGAGTTTGTGACCAAAAGGTTGATTTTCTGTGCCTTACATATTCCGGTAGAACGATCATTTATCTACAAGTTCATGGCAGAAAAATGTCCATATGACGTTTTTTTTTTTACAAAATATTTTGTAGGCGAGGGTAGGTAAAAACAATCAAAATTTTGGCGTAAATTACCCTCACAGTGACTGAGAAAATGGCTGTAAAAACCCTTATATTGGCGGTTAATCGCCAAATGTAGCATCACCAAGGTGACCTAGTTTCTCTCGTCGTTGTGTGATGTAAAAGACGTTGCGCGTCAGTGTGTATGTAAACACGTGCACAAGCATAGGATTTAGAGGAAAAAACAACAAAAAAATGGTCTAGATTTATAATCTTCTTTACATTAGTAACAATGCCAGAGACCATTGAAAGAGTAAGGGGGCTGCTACAACATAGGAAACCCATCTGAAGAGTTTTTCTCAAAATGTAGTTTTTCAACACTAAAATTTTATCTCCTCCGCCAGTTACAGAACGATTTGTATTACATTTGGCACACAGGTTCCATTTGTCAATGTTAATAGAATGACGGTGTTTTAAAAAATATATTGTAAACTTTCTGAGAAATTTATATTTTTTGCAATAAAAGTGTCGTTTTTGTACATTGACGATATATAGTATTCACAAAATTTCATAAAAAAATAGTAGTAGTAGTAGTAGTAGTAGTAGTAGAAGTAGTAGTAGTAGTAGTAGAAGTAGTAGAAGTAGTAGTAGTAGTAGCAGTAGTAGTAGTTGTAGTAGTAGTAGTAGTAGTAGTAGTAGTAGTAGTAGTAGTAGTCGTTTTTGTACATTGACGATATATAGTATTCACAAAATTTCATAAAAAAATAATATCCAAAATATTTAAAAAACACGACATCTCTCTTTAGATATTGAAGGGAAAAGACAATCTGCTTTGTAGGTTTTGAGTGATTTTATTCATAACTAAGGGAGGAGATAGATTTTGAAAATTGAGTCAAAATCCAAGATGGCGGCCGTTTCTATGGCAACCAAGGACGCTACAAACTTTCAATGATATAGGATGACTGTATTTTGACAGTTACTCATGTATATACTAAAAGCAAAGACTTAAAATCAAAAGCCAAAAAAAATCACTTCAGGTAGTAGTAGTAGTAGCAGGAACAGGAGCAGTAGCAGGAGTGGTGGTGGTGGTAGTAGTAGTAGTAGTAGTAGTAGTAGTAGTAGTAGTAGTAGTAGTAGTAGAAGTAGTAGTAGTAGTAGTAGTAGTAGTAGTAGTAGTAGTAGTAGTAGTAGTAGTTAGTAGTAGTAGTAGTAGTAGTAGTAGTAGTAGTAGTAGTAGTAGTAGTAGTAGTAGTCGTTTTTGTACATTGACGATATATAGTATTCACAAAATTTCATAAAAAAATATCCAAAATATTTAAAAAACACATCTCTTTTAGATATTGAAGGGAAAAGACAATCTGCGCAGGTTTTGAGTGATTTTATTCATAACTAAGGAGGAGATAGATTTTGAAAATTGAGTCAAAATCCAAGATGGCGGCCATTTCTATGGCAACCAAGGACACTACAAACTTTCAATGATATAGGATGAATGTATTTTGACAGTTACTCATGTATATACTAAAAGCAAAGACTTAAAATCAAAAGCCAAAAAAATCACTTCAAGTAGTAGTAGTAGTAGCAGGAACAGGAGCAGTAGCAGGAGTGGTGGTGGTGGTAGTAGTAGTAGTAGTAGTAGTAGTAGTAGTAGTAGTAGTAGTAGTAGAAGTAGTAGTAGTAGTAGTAGTAGTAGTAGTAGTAGTAGTAGTAGTAGTAGTAGTTGTAGGTAGTAGTAGTAGTAGTAGTAGTAGTAGTAGTAGTAGTAGTAGTAGTAGTAGTAGTAGTAATAGAAGTAGAAGTGGTGATAGTAGTAATTGAAAAAGCACTTGAGGTAGCAACACTTTTTATCCTTACTTTGTTTAGGGGTAGGTGCTCCATGACCCACTGGTGAAAATTGCTGCGGCCTTCTGAAAGTGCCGATCTGAGAAACTGTCCAATCACAAGAGCCGTCTGTCCCTTGAGTTGATGATCTTGATGAAAGGCATATAGTGTGATATCCTGGAGGTTTTGGTCATTCCCTGCAAAGGAAAATAAAATAACAATCACGTACAACAGAATTCGGTCACTATCCACATACAGTGGAACCTCTCAAATCGGGAACCCGAGAAATCACAAACACGGCCAATCGGGAAGAAATCCCAGGAAATTGAATTGTTTCTGCAGCTATTTGTAAATTGTTTTCGAAGATATCTTTTTCTTCTTTGGTGGTATCTTCGTTTGGTCCATAAGCTATTAATAATTTAATTTCTCTTCCTTTTGGCTTAATATTTACCTCTAATAGCCATGGGCTTATAAATTTTCAACTTTCTAGTAGCTTTTCTTGCCTTTAATGCATTAGAAGGCCTACTCCTACTCTAGCTCTATCTTTGACATTGACTCTTGAGAAGATTAAAGTATGATTTGGTCCTACATTTTCTATTCCTTGTCCTTTTTCTTTGTTTCTGTAATAGCCAAAATGTCTACTTTGAATTTTTCCATTTCTTCAGCTAATTCTCTTTTCCATTTATTGCCATAACATTCCATGTTCAAAAATCACAGTCCGTGTTCTTTTCCCGAGTCGTCTTCGAAAGTTCAAGCCAGGTATATCTTAATATGCATTTCTTTGAATCTGTTTGGCCCACTGTACCCTAGGTAGATGGTGGGGCTGCCACCTTGAGGCTCCCTACCAGACCTTATTATTTTCTGTCAGGGTTAACTCCCATAGCCTTTGGTTGCTCAAAACCAGCCCACAAGGCAGCAGATTGTTATTTTCTGTCGGGGTTAACTCCCTTAGCGTTTGGTCAACCAAGACCCGTCTGCAAGACAGCAGGAGACTCGTGGAGGGCTGGACCGCCTAATCCCTGTACAGGTGCTTACCTGTCCACTGCCCGGACTGCAATAGCATGACAGATTTTTTATGAGTAGCCCATGACAATGTTTGGGTTTCTCACAATTTCATGAAAGGACCCAAAGTATAATAAAAATGTCCTTGTTTGAAACAAACTGTAGGTATTCTATCTATCTATCTATAATTTAATATGTCATTCAGGGTCAGTAAAGCTCCTTTCTTGACATGGTTTATGTCATATAAAGAAGTATTGTGCTGTGACTTACCAGCACCACTGGCTGTAGGACAAAGCTTGAATAAAAACAGTCTAGGACAAATTGCAAGGCAGGAGGTAACACAGCCCAGGGCCAAAGACTTGAGACTGACCCGGACAGCTTTATCCGGAACTAAACCCTCAGTGACTCCTGTTAGCAGAAACCTCTTGCAGATAAGACGCAGATAGAACAGCAAGGGAACTTCTGTCTTCTTTCAACGAATCAGGCATTACCTGTATGGTAGTATTGAAAAGATAAATGAAAGTTCAATACATTTCACCGAACTTTGTTTACTAATAGAAATAATTGATTTTTAACAGTCTTTAAGATGTACATTTTGGCACTTTATCAAAATATATCCTAGATACTTTACAAAACATTAGTTTTAAAAAAGACACATTCTTGACATTTGATTTGTTTTATGCTATCTTATTTAATTTGACAGGACATTATATTTGCACATATTCAACTTCATTATTACCCATTCACAAACATGTGTTTTCACCAGTGTTAGGACGCATGTGAACTACAAACACACAAAACATCATCATTATACAGCACTTTAATACCAGGCATATGAAAAATAATATGTCAGAATTATCCCTATTTCCATATCTCTTATTCTTGGTTACTTAACTCTTGGTTTTTCCCTTTTACATGATAAATTTTTTGACAGGACATTTTGAATTTTGCCTACACAACATTTAAAAATCTTTAACGTGATCAAAGAGCATATGCACAGAAATAAAGAGCATAGAATTTTGTTTAAATATTTTTTTTAGGTCCGTGTGCAACGTGTCAAAATCGAACATCTGGCCTCTGAAAGATAAAAAGAAATGGTTTTACCATAATACAATGCCCGGTAGATATCATTTGCATACACTCCAAGATGAGACACAGGCCATATGGTAGGGCTGAAGATCTGGCACTAAATTCAGAGCATTTCACACCATCTCTTATCTATCATTCCTACCTGTTCAATCGGCTCATTGAGAGAAGGATTTGGACTCGGTGGGGGGGATGGCCTCTTCCACCTCTGAGACAGGAAGCTGTGGGTTTCCATTCATGTCATGGCCGGGAAGCTGGGGTTGGCCAAGAAAAGGACTCAAGCTACGCACGCTTTGCAACGTCTCTATGCTATCACTATGAGATATGCCAACTGAAATGTCAACAAAAGAATGAAAATATAAATCTCATTTCACCCCTCAAGGAGATGCTTCCATGCAAAATATTTTATGGAAATGAAATCTCATCTATCTGTTTATTGTAACAGTTAAGAACTTCTAAAACACAGCTTCCAAAGATATATGGGAAAAAGAAAAAAAATTATATATACAATAATAAGGAATTTATAGAGCGCAAATCTCCATTACAACAATGCTCAAAGGTGTTTCACAATATTTATATTTCAATAAGGACTACGAAAATCTAAGTCTCATACATGAAAATGTATATACATGCACACATACATCCACATACTCCCAGATAAACAGGGTAGTTTGCAGAACTGATAGATTACAAATATTTACATAATCTAAACTTATCTAATATGTACTATTTTAAAAATAGCAAAACAGTAAGCAAAATAGATTGGGTCCAATTTTTCAAGTTAATTGTGTCATATGTGCTACAACAACACCTTTCCTGAACGTGACAGTTTAAAATATATATCACTATGGTCACTCTTAGAATTCTAAAGCAAATTTGAGTCAAGGCCTGCAGGTTGATGGTCAGGTGAAATTGTGAAGGATTGTAGTTGAGGTAAGAGCAAAAAAAGATGACAGTTCTGAATTAGTTATATATAGGGAAAAACAAAAATAAGGTAAAATATTTACCTGATGTTGCTGACGCTTCTGAACGCTCCTCACTGATTTCTGCGATCTCAACGCCAGAATAATCCGTGCCATCTGTGACAATGATGTTGTCTTTGTCATCATCCAAAGTAAAGTCAACAGACTTTCTCCTCATGGTATCTTCAGATCTGCGATGGGGTGAATGATGAAATGGACATTTATCTCATATTTGGTTTACACACACTGCAAGATTTGTCTTGTCTAATAAAGAGCCTCGTATTCATGACAAAATTTTAAACGACAAACATACAAACTTAGTCTTCATAACGTCTCACAAGTCAATAATGAATAATCAAAATAAAAGGATGGAGTTTCATTCACAGCTTCAACAATTCTGTGCTAATAAGTTAATGCTTCAAATACCACTGTTTTTCATTCATAACTTTTAACTCTTTTTAATCCCCTTACTATACAAGATACGAAAATAAAAAAGCATGGTAAAAATTTTCCAAAACTAAATATCTAGAGAAGAAATGTTATCTTCATATTAATATTAACATACAATAAAAAAAAAGTTTGATGACTGTATACCCAACTTTCAAGACAACAAATGTAACTATTCCCATAACATCTAATATTATTTAAACTCTATTATTGTTATGTTGAAGTAAACAAAAACAACATATTTACTTTTGGTTCTCTACAGAGTTGGCATCATAATCTGAAACAAGTGCTGAAGAATTTGACTGCGATGTAACAGATGTTGGCCCGCCGGCAGTCTTAACGACCAGGTCCATTTCTTCATCCAGGCCAGTATCATCCGACATTGATGTTAAATCAACAGCACCTTCAACAAACAGATGGTAAGGGGGCAGGATTTTATTTGGAGATTTTCTCTTTGACAAATTACTGTCCCAAGTTTGTGAGTACTGTCTACCCATGGTTTGAAATCAGTTTTCTTTTGAACTCAATAGATTACCTTCATGGCATATGAGGCTTACCTGTGGACTTTTTTAGGGGGACTCAGTAGTCCAGAGGTAAGGTTTTGACCTGTTAACCTAAAGGTTATCAGTTCAAACCCCAACATTTGAAAATGTTCTTGAGTTTTTTCCCATCAAGTAAAACTCACTCCCCTTGTCCAGGGAGGTGGATCAAACCTAGTCTCATCAGAAACGGAAGATAAAAAGGTCATATGTGCAGATTCCAACACTCTGTGCACGTTAAAAATCCTTTGGCTGTTCACAGGGCAGTCCAGGCAAAATTAGAAATTCTCCCTAAACCCCAAAGGTCACCTTAGTTGTGGATGTTGGTAAATCAAATCAAATAAAAAGCTTATCCATGGCAGGTTTAGGTGCCTTAATTTCCCCACTAGCCTTGTCATTGGGCTTTTAAATTATTTTATTATGACTGAGTTTCCACTCAACAGTACCACCGTAGCGCCATTTTGTTCACGACTGCTTATATGTTTTTACGAGAAGCTAGAATGGCAAAAACGATCAAATACAATTTTAAAGAACGTGAACAAAAGAATGTATTTTATGAGGAAGCTTTATAAGTTTCAAATTGATAATACTCTAATAAGACTTTTCCCTCAAGCTTGCATAAGGAGTATTATTATTTTTAGTATAACTGCATGGGGAGGAAATACAAGAGATTGAGAAAAGAAGAAATTTAATAGAACACTGAAACACATAGGGAAACTCATAAATGATGTAGAGCTGGAAAACTTTGAAGATCTGTATGAGATTCAATGCAAGATCAAACTCAGGAGTATACTTAAAGACAACACCCACCCTCTTTCTCCATACCCAAAACAAGTAGTAGAAGCGGTCAACTTATACATTTAAAATCCCGTACTGAGAGATATTTTAGATCTTTTCTTCCAAGCGCCATACGAAAGTTTCACCACACCTTACTTTGAAAGCACAATGGTGTTTTCCTCACAATGTTTAAGAAATGTAAATTGATGGATGGTGAATGAATGATTTATGATAAGTTAATGAATGTGTATGAAGCTAAACTGATTTGTCTATAATTATTCTATTTTTTAAAATTTTTAATTTTTTTTATGTATATTGTTTCAACGCACTATTTCTCTTAAAATCTAAACATTTAATGATTAACTAAGTTAAATTTGTTTTTAATTTGAATGCATAGATGTATTCTTTTATTTTTCAAACGGAAATTGTGATAACATAAGTATAATTTCCTTTTTTTAAAGGATCAATAAAGATGATTGAAATTGAAATTATTGGGTATTCACAGCACACGTAGTATGTCTAGATACCACTCCCCTATTTGCAGTTTCTGGACACTTGATAGGGGATGGTCGCCCCTTTTAATGTATACTTTGAATCAATGAATATTTTTTTCACACAGAAAGAAATGGAGAAAAATGACATCTTCTTCTTTTTAAATTACGAGTACAGCTGCTTACTTTCTATTCTTCCTTGGTCATCTTCAAGAGCATCGGCTGCAAAGATTAGACTTTTAGAAAGTGCTCCTTGTGTTAAGAGTAGACGTAAGAGATCAGGGGAGAGGTGTTCGTAAAAGTTGCTGCAAGGCCTCCAGGGAAGCAGTGACTACATTGTGATCTCTATGGCCAGAATAATGTAATAGGGTTTGAATAATCTGCCGAGGAGAACAATAAAAAAGGGAAAATTTGTCACATTCGTGAAAACAATCAGCAAACGAACAAACAAATCAAACAAGCTTGGTGACACCCAGGAAACAATTTCAAATATACACTAGGATTTGCCTCAAGTATGTTTGTAACTACTCATAAACCTATGTGGTTATGATCAGAAATCCAATGTACATGAGAGGACTTAGTATCAGCATCAGATTAACCTCTATTTTGGCATCAAAATATCGATTTTGAGATTTTCAATAAGTTCATTCCCTTTAGAATCCTATTTGGAGTAAATCAAGTCATGTTACAATTATTTATCAAAATCCTTAACCAGTTACAAGTAATATTTTGAGAACATCGCATTTGAAGCTTTCCTGAATGTAAATAAGAAAATACAAAAAGAGAAGATAGAGGACACCTCTATCTTTTCTTTTTATATTTTCTTATTTACATTCAGGAAAACTTCAAATGCGATGTTCTTAAAATATTACTTTTTTAATTGATAGTCTGATTGGCCCCAATTTTGGTATATAGCACCAATGAAGAAACACAAAATTTCACCCAATAGCGATTTTCATTATCATTCCAAATGTTTTTGTGATGAAATTTGCCAAAAATAGATATGTACATCTTCAAAAAAATAATTACTGGGTGCGACTAGATATTGGACCCAAAAAATGTGTTTGTGACTAAATCCGTTAAAAACTGAAAAAGCCTATTTAAATTGAAATGGACCGTATTTACATAATGAAAATCTAAAATTGGTGACATTTCCATAGCAACCATATGATAAACAATTTTTTTTCCTTTTTCCCCCCCAGCTTATTTAGACATGCTGAGTTCAATGGCAGTGGTTAAAATTGTCTATTTTAAAGACTACTAACCCCCCACCCCAATCTTTAAACTTTGAAGTATACAAGTTTTCAAGAGATCAGTAGTGATATACTTTTTCAAACATCCTATATCACACATTGACAATGAAAGGATATTTTTTTGAGAATATTGCATTTAATGAAGCTGCCTCATTATACTATGAAATAGAGCCTTACAGGATAAGAAAAAAGGTCTTATCCTATTTCCTAGCATGCAGCTCATGATATTCTCTGACTTACTTTGATGACTTGCTCCTCTCCTATTCCCTGTTCTGCCTCAGATTCACGGAATCCAAAGCTGTCTTTGAGGCCCTGGTCCTTGGAGTCCGGGAAGCCAAGGACGGGATGGAATGTCTTAGACAAAGCAACACGCCCAAAAGTGTGGACACTTCATGATCGATATCCACTGGAAGCAGCATTTCTGAGAAGGATGGGAAATCAGACACATTTTGACAAAAGTTCAGCTATGACAGTGTTCAAGTCAAGTGAGATCTCCATAGCATAAGAAATTAATGTTGACATGATGCATCATCTCTAAAACTGTAATACAAGCATCTAGTAATTCTACTTAGTTCCATATAAAACAAGAAATGGCAGAGGGGTTAACATTTCCTGTGAGATAGCCCAACTCACTCCAAGTTAAAAAATTAGAAAATATAATTCATCTGAAATTTTGTTGGGTTATCTTTTCTTTCCTTAGTTTGATATGGATTATAAATAAATAATTGACAACTTCTCACAACAAGCCTTAAGAGTAAGTGAGCCCAATCATTAGTTTTTTTTTATTGTCCTGTCTTTCAACAAAATCTTTTTTTTTCTTTTCAACAGTCTTTTCATACTATTCATAGTTATATTTTTGTTTTATTTACACATAAACTGAGATTTACCAAATAAGTGCAAATAAACCTAATCATAGTGGCTGATGATTGGAATAATGTCCACATCACATCTGCCTCTGTTCCTATATTTCACATCTGATCTCTCATCTCCTGCTGATCTATTGCCCCCCACCCTCCCCTTTTCAAAAACTCGTTTTAATAATTTTTTCAAGAATTCCATATCCCTTTCCTAATTAGAATGCTCAAAAGAACTTTCAGGTACAATTTTAATCTTGTTCAGGCTGGAATAATGCTTTTATAAAAATCACCTAAATACATTATATATTGATAAGAATGACTTAACAGACTTCTGTTCACATAAAACCTACGCAGAGTAACATCAAAACATGACTACATTCACTCAGAGCATAATTCAGACCATTAAAGATGACAGCAGGTGGACAGCCATTTCCTGATATAAGTCCCCTGAACTTAAAAATGCCAGTGATGTTTGTTTGTTTGTTAATCATTGAAATTTCCCTCATCCACTATATACGGTGATCTCAGGGAAAATGAAGAGGCAACAGCATGACAGATAAGTGAAAGAGTGAAAGGAAAGAAGTAGGACCTACCAGCACCAGCCCCCCCCCCCCACACACACACATGCTATTGATTTACAGATGGCTATAGTCACTGATAAACTCTTAATCTCTAATGTACTCATGGATCTAATTTAGTGACCCATTAGTTGATAACCAAATTGCTAAAAGTGACACAAAAACATACATTAATATGGTCACATACCTAACAAGACATTAATGAGATAGTTGAAGAAGGACATGGGAGCCCTGGAATGCTGACATATAAGGGCCAAACTACTTGCAGACATGCGACGACAAACGGCTGAGCCTGACTTGAGGTTTGGCAGGAATGACTTGAGGAGCGCCTAAGAAGCATATAAAAATGAAAAGCATCTCTGATAAATTAACAAAATAATGAGCAGCAGCATACTGAAATACAAACAAGATACACATATTATCTTAAAACATTTAGAAAGAATGGATAGCCTTATCCAGTTGCAAAATTTTCTATAACTCTTCATTGTATGGTTGACGTACCTTCACTTCTGTATCATTGGCAAAGGGCATAAGAGCAGTGCATATCTTGGGCATAGCGGTAGCGAGGGTGTCCTGCACGGCTTCCTCCTCTCGACGACAGATGCGTGCAATGCATGGTAACAAGTTGACAATGTAAGGTCTTCCATACCATAGGGAATATGAAAGGAAAAGTTGCATCAAATATTTTCTCTGGTAAAATAGCTCAATACAACCAAGTTCTAGTTTAGTCTAAGTCTATTAGTTTTCGGTTCATTTTTCTTTTCTTTTAGACCTGGAAACACCTTAGGTGCATAAAGGACTACTACTACTGATTTTTAGCTTGTACCTGAACTCATCTTGTGCTTGTTCATTAAGATGAAACAACCATTTGGAAGTGTATATAAAAGACAAAGATAAAGATCAATTTATAGTCCGCATCCCTGCACAAGTGCAGGCCCACTGACTGTTCATCATTTATCCCCCAGTAGAGCATTTTATTCAAAGTCCTTCTCAACTCCCTGAGGAGCATTCAGTACAGCAGCCTGTTAGATGCTGCGTACTAACACTTTGACAAGATATTTCTCTCCACCTATAGCTGGGTACTCATTCACACCTGAGACAAGTGAGGAAAAGAGTAAAGTACCTTTCCTAAGAGTACAACATTGTGAGAAAACATTTGGGCCCGTCATGAGTTTTGAAACAGTGTCATCGTGATTACAAACTCACAACGCTACGTTTTCGCTACAATGCCTCTAGAGAACAAGAAGCACAATCAACAAATAATATTCTTACTCAAATAATTTTTTAAATACATAGAAAATCATCACACTGCCTACAAAAGTAATTAACTCCAAACTTTTATTGAGTCTTGGACGACAGACGCATAAGCAGACATGTTTTCAAACTTTGCACAACAAAAAGTGACAAAAGACAGCAGGGGGAAACTGAATTCTGGCAAACAATCAAGCCCGTAATGAATACAAAATATTCTCTTAAATTTTATAAATGCAATGTCTTTCGAAGAGCTGCCAATGTGCTGTGAAAAAGACTCAAAACAATCATTGATTTACAGAGCAGAGCTTAAAATGAGAACATCTTCATTAAAGTTCAAACAAAGTTCCAAGAGAAATACAATTTTCAAAACATGTTAATAAATATAAACTTTTGAAATACACTGTTGAAATCGAATAAAATGCAGGAGTCTTCTAATCTTATTTCCAAAAAACGCAAGCTGTTTACTTAATTTGAACTCTGGAAAGAAAACATGTCGCCATTACTATATATGATAAAATAGCAATTACAGTAGTGATCGCCTAAATGCCCGGTGCTTGGGAAGCAGACAAAACAGGCATTTAGGCGAAACGGGCATTTACGCAAAAGTAGGTCAGGGGCAACAATTTGAGGGTAGGCCTATTTCTGTAACGTTGGGTTTCCCTAGTGACTTGCCAATTTTGTCCAGGATTTGAAGCTTCTTTTGTAAATCACTTCCTGGTTCATTCTTTTTTTCTTCAAGATGTAGATATGTATGTAGCTGTGCAAAATTCAAGTTGTTACTATGGAGGCTAAGAGAAAAAGGACCTGATCCAATGTTTGCTTCCTCATTAACTGGCATAACCCACACTTTAATCACGTAAGTTATTTAATCATGAGACCTATGACTTAAGTAATTATACAAATTTGGATGAGAAAAACTGGTTAAAGAAAAGCCTCATCCAATGAGACCGATGTGTGAATAAATTAACACGAATTTTACAACTCCTTCGATTCATAATCCTTGTGTCAAAATTAAGACAACAGACAGACAAGGATAAAGATTCATAGCCAGATCGTTTGTTTTTGGAAAAGTGATCAGCTGTACGAAAAATTATTGCGAGAAAAAGGAAACCTGGAAACCATTACACTTTTTAATGCTGAGGTAGTGAACGCGCGTATAGGTTGACGTCTCTCGCCACGAAGACCCGAAGTCACATTGGATACGGCCAATACGGCAATAAAACTGTTCACACCTTGTCCCTCGATCGCGACGAGCGTCCAGTCTAAAGACACCAGGTGATTGCATGCCACTTACGACATCAAGAAAGAGATGTGGGCGGAGTCAGGAAGACTGTTCAATTCTAATTGCCCGATGACAAACCAGTGATCAAATGGGACAAAGGATGTGCTGTACATTAGGTGGAGTTATGAATAGAAGATTGGTCAACGTTTAGTACATTAGGTTCTACAATGGATAGGTAATGAAGAGTGGTTGCAATGCATGGCATATTGTTGACGGGCATAAGTCCTATTAGATTAGCAATCGGATTGCATGTACGATAAAGAAAAACAGAATATTTAATGAATTACGGACATATTTTATGATACTTTAGAGAAAAAGATACCTGCAGTTGTCGTTGAGACCAGGCATTTAGGCGAAAATCTTAGTTTTCAAACGGGCATTTAGAAGGGCAATTTATATAGAAATAATTCGGTTTCGTTGAGATGGCGGGCATTTAGGCGAAACGGACATTTAGGCAAAACGGACATTTAGGCGGTCACTACTGTACCTGCATTTTTGAGGACGAATCAAGTGACACATGTCAGCAAATCTCCACAGGGCGGCACGCAGGAACAGAAGCTCCATTCTTTTTAAGCTCCTTGTACAACTCCACCTGTAGCCTTCCTAGATTTGTTTCCAGCAATATCTGTGGGATCAAATGAATGAGTCAGAGCAGCTCATCAAAAAAAACAACCACTATAAAAATTGATACCCATCAAAAACAAGATTTTAAAAAGAAATCGATTTAATAAGCCAGACCTACATTACTTATTTTTTAAATCAGCACTCATGAAAGATTTGATAAACGTTACAGTTTTAGATCATCATAAGAAATGTTTCATAAATCCACATACCAGGCTTACTCACCATCATCAGAGAGAAAGATGCTATATTTATTAAAACAGATGAAGAGCTTGTTGTCAAAGTGAGACATGCGCCAATTTTAAAAATTTTAGATCTTTATATCCAATCATAGTTTAAAGCTCAATCTATCTGTTTCAACAATCATTGTTTACAACAGTTAATATCTTTCTCATG
The DNA here is from genome assembly GCA_037039925.1 of Doris montereyensis. NCBI lineage: Eukaryota > Metazoa > Mollusca > Gastropoda > Nudibranchia > Dorididae > Doris > Doris montereyensis. Next base: position 38,830 of record JAXRKP010000804.1, on the reverse strand, counting down.
CCAGACAGCTATAAGTCTGATTTTATAGATAACTGTAAGCCAACTATAATCTTCAAAGTAAAATATCTCAAAATGAGGCTTCAGCTTGAGCTCACTTGAAAGTAAACTCTTCAGGTATAACATCTTATCATAAATCGAAAACTAGCAAGAACAAAATAATGAATAGGTCTATGCTATCCAAGAGAGAGTCTATTCATATCAGATGACAGTTTAAGCGACTAAAAGAAAACTCAATTGTCTGTTGATAATTCGATGACACTCTTTACAAGGAAAGCAATTAAAATAAACACAACATGAACTGCAACAATTCATTCAACTTCTTGGTTAACACTTAAGACAACTGAAAGCTGCCAAAGTTGACTCATAAACATTACTATTTCCATCCAAAATATAGAAGCAGTAAAATTAAGAGTTAAGCTTAATAGGGGCAGATTGACTTGAGCGAACTCTGTCCATTATGAAAAGTCCATATACTGATGTTTCAACTTTCTGAAGTGGATGAGTTAAGGAAGGGGGAGAGGGGGGGGGGGGGGGGGAACACCTCCTGAAGTGATTCTTTTTGCTTTTGAGTTTAAGTTTTTATTTTAGTATGAACATGAGTAACTGTCAAAATACAGTCATCCAATATCATTGAAAAGTTTGTAGCATCCTGGGTTGCCATAGAAACGGCCGCCGTCTTCGATTTTGACCCATTTTTTCAAAATCAATCTCCTCCCTTAGTTATGAATAAAATCATTCAAAACCTAGGCAGATCGTCTTTTCTATTCAATATCTAAAGAGCGACGTCGTTTTAAAAAAAATATTTTGGATAGTTTTTTTAAATGAAATTTTGAAAACAGTATATATCGTGAATGTACAAAAACGGCATTTTTATAACAAAAGATAAAAATTTCAAAAGTTTACATAATATAAAAAAAACAGCCGTCATTCTATTAACATTCACAAAAGGAACATGTGTGCCAAATATCATACAAATCGTTCAGTAACTGGCGGAAGGGATAGAATTTTAGTGTGAAAAAATACATTTAGAGAAAATGCAAGTAAAAAAAATCAAAAGAAAATAACACAAAACAAACGCTTCAGACGGGTTTCGTTTCTTGTAGCAGCCCTCTTACTCTTTCCATAGTCTCTAGCATTGTTACAAATGTAAAGAGGATTATAAATATAGGTTTAGATGTGCACAATTGTGAAAACAGACATCAAAATGACCAGTTTTTTGTTTTTTTCCTCTATATCCTATGCTTGTGCGCGTGTTTACATACACACTGACATGCAACGCCTCTTACATCACACAGCGATGGGCCAAACTCCACAGTCCAGGTGCCCCCCCCCCCCCCCAACCACGATATAAATTAAAAAATAAATTCCAAGTAGATTGTAGGACCTCAAATATGTTCCTATAAATAGACATTTTTACATAAAACACGTTAAAGGATATGTGAAGGCAAACCTTTATCGTTCTATTAATGCATTCATCTGCTACCATTCTGACGTCAGACTCGGCATCATCTGTAAGAGTCAGAAAAGTTTCCATAGCAATTCCCAGAAACTTGGGAAAATCGGAGATAGTTCTGAAACGGGAAAAATGAATGGCCTTAGGTAAAAATTATATTTTCACAAATCTACGGCACAATCAATATTCTGAACTCAACATGAGATGAGAAATATTGGATGGAATAAAAGTAGGGTGTTCAACAGAGATTAATGGGAATGTTTATACCCTCCAAAGAAAGGTGCTTATTTCCCAGCTCCAGCGTGGTTGAAACCTAACAAAAGGTGACATATAGTTTTAGGATGTCAGTATGCTTTGAATACAAGCAAACATGTAGTTTATTTCCTGGAAAGCTGAGAAGATATTTGATAAAATTGCATGCCCAAAGGTAAATTGAACATGATCAGTTGCTGTGCTAGCACCCAAAAGATGATACAAGAAGTATCTTTTATAGAGGAATGACAACAGATTGCACATTGCAGTGCCAGTATGAGAAATTGGAATCTTAGAATAGTTGTATCTCTATTCAAGCTTTGGACTGGATTATTATTTTACCAATGTGGAGAATTTGAAAGTAAAAACATTGAAATGTTACAAGCGTAGGGATGCTTAAAAATCTGGGTGTTTTTCAAAGCAAATCAGCTTGATATTTTCTTAATTCATTATTTCCAAGTACTCGTTTTGATGTCTGAAACACAGACTCCTACCTCATGTTGGGAGCACAGATACAATCAGCAACAATGTTGCAGTGGAGGATTTTGTCTTTTTTGGAAGGAACGGCAGTATCTTTCTTCCTGTCAACAAAAGAAAAGAGTATTTTCAACAATTTAGCTATTTTATATTATTTTCCAAAATATTCTTTCATAGTGCTGTACAGTATAGACCTTTCAAAGCCTTATGATCTTTCTTTTTAAAAGGGAGACGAAATTATGACAAATTCAATAGTGTATCTTCAAAATCAGTTTCACTTGTCACAAACACCAACAGGGACAAAAGTTTCAAAAGCGTTCCCTTAACCTTATGCTTTATATATGAAGTACAGTAGTAGCGGTCGAAGAATATGTCACTTAACACCATGGTCCACCCACCAGCACCCTTTCACAGGAAACTACCCCTTAACAAAATGCTTGGACCAGTTAACATGATTTCTAACAGACACCTAACTTGTCAAAGTTGTCAAGGCAGATGTCTTTTTTCATAGACTTCAAATATGAAGGCATTTCAATTAAACTAGACATGTAGGTGATCAAACTGTGCCTCTCAGCTGTAATGAATAAGTACTGATAGTGAACTCCCTCTACCTGGTAAAGTGCCAATTTCATCCATCTTGGACAAGCAAAAGATAGTCATCGTCTAGCATAGCCAATTTACAGTAAATCTTATCCTACCTGCCAGACAGTGTGACGTCATGGCGTACAATGTTTTGAATAGGCAAAACGAACAGTCGTCTAAATTTGTCATTAACAAACAAACATTACAAAAAAAAAATAATTGAGATTAATCACCGCCAACCTAATCTAAGATGTGTGTCTAACCAATGTAGTGTAGGTGAATGAAGAAACCTTCATTGTTTGCTGCATGCTTGCCAGGAGGTCTGACTATCAGCAAAATTTTTCCATCTCATAAGGGGAGTGTCCTTAAATCGCTAAATACTGTACACTGATATCTTATTTAATTCTTCAGGATGTAGAAAGGAGTCAAATATTTTATATATGAATTGAGGTATTATTCGCATGGATTTACAGTTGTTGACAAAGCTTTAGTAATGCTCACAGTGACAACGAGTACACACAAAATTTCTCCTTAATAAACTTTTTGTCTAAAAGGAAACGTATTCCCTACCTGGCATCTTCCAAAACTGAGGTACCTGACTGGAATACTTTGAGGCCTTCAAAGGCCTTGATGAGTTTTTCTATAGTTGCCATTGTTTTTGTTTTTCCTTTGCTCAATCAGAGCCCCTTTAAGGATGAGATAAAAAAAGTAAACACAGATTATATTTAAAACTTTCTTACGTGAAAAAATCCCATTAACCTGTTTTATTTTGCAAATCTTCATTTTGCTATTCCTTTCTTCTTGAGAACAATTATATCCATATTCTGCTGAACAACCTCATGTAAATCTGAAATAAGACATGATCTGATTTCAGAGCATTCAAAACGTTAATGACTAAAAAGAAATGAGCAGGCTTCCGCATTCACAATTCTTGGGTGACTAGACGAGTTCAACTGCCCAAAAAGAGTACAAAAACCATGTCATCAAACAAAATGAGGAATTATCAAACTACTTTATTACTGGACATAACCATCGTCTATCCGACTGCAAAACTCCTTCCTTTAATATTGTATCAACTTTTCAGTTCTTACACAAATATTTTCTAAAATATAAATTCATGATGAATTATGGATGATTGTCAACAATTGACATTGAGTGAGACAATTTTCCTATCCAATCTGAATTTGATGTTACACTCAAATTATAGAGAATGTCCGAAAGTAAAGACTTTTACATCCGATTTCAATTTCAGAAAGTTATTGGTTCTTAACCAAAAGGTTGTGAGTTTGTGCCCGACATATTTTTAAAACAATTTTCTCGAGTTTTATTGAGTGAAACTCAATGCCCTGGTCCAGGTAGGTGGTTCGATACAATGCATGGTCCTATCAAACAGAGAAGATAAAAAGAGGTCAAGTGAGAAGTATCTCAATAGTCAGACACATCCAAGGGGTGTGTGTGTCAGGGATGGTGATAGATATTAAAACAATGGCTGGACCCGACTACAGAACTTCCTCCAAGAACACAATGGCTACTGTTGTTCCGAGGAGGAGTTTCAAAGGAGGGTAGTCAGGTGGTGGGGAGGTCCAGGGTCAGGAATAGTGAAAGTGTGTTCCCCGACCATGGTAGTCCTTCTGATCACAACATTTGCTTCTCTCTCTATGCATAACAAAGACCCTTGGACTTAGCTGCTTACAAAAGTTTTAAAATCCCACCAAAAACCCTGAGATTATCTGCCTCAGTTGTAGAGGTGGAGTTGAATCAATTATTTAAAAATCTTTGGGATAATCACACGTTAGCACCGCCAAGGTTTCACCTCGATTATGATTACAAACCCATATAATGCTCAATACTGAGCATGGTCCTGATAGCCCTCTCTCAATGTTCTTTGCAATATCGATCGATAAAGCGCCCTGCAACGTGTTATATAGGGCCTCTCACATGTGTGTTCTCCAGTCGTCCCCTTTTATTACTCCTGGATTAGCACCGCTCACTGTAGTAAATAACAAGAAAATACACTGCAGCGAAGCTAAAATGTGAGTAATAATAGGGAGATGACTTGGGCCAAGCAAGCAGGGCTTTAAGTTGTCTTCCTGTTATCACTCCCACTTTAGTACCGCTGACCATAGGCACAATAGTGGGAAATACACGGCGGCGGTGCTAAAGCGAGAGTAATAAAAGAGAGATCACTTGAAGGCACAAAAAAGGGTTTTTTGTTGTTTGTTTAAATGAAGGAGGGCAAGCCCCTGAACCCCCCCACACACACACACACACACACACTTTTCTTATGAAGATAAAACTGAGAAACAGAATCAGTAAAGGGGTAAAATAAGAAACAAGAATTGAGTTGGTTAGCTATGTTGAAGGAGAAGAAGGCAGACATAAGGAGTATAAATATAAATTCTGTTAATGCAGGATAAACTATGAAAATCTAAAAAAAAAGAATTGATCTCTCAAGTCTCATTCCCGAAGTTAGGCCTAGATCTAGTAGAGGAGATGGGAGCACAGAACATAGAGTCTAGATGTAGGGTAGTGGTAGGCCACGAGGAGTGGCGCAAAAAATGATCATTCTTCAGCACCACCAAGTGTCCAACGGTCATGACAGACTTAGTGATCAGTGATAAGTAAGAGGAGAGGGTATAACTATGACGGTAGTCGCGGTTAGTCTGCCTGAGTCGAAGAAGATGGCACGGACATGTGATACATCGCAACAATATTGTATTTTCAAGTTCAATACACTGGGTTTCATTTCTGTTAGTGATCAGTGCAAAAAACTGATCATTCTTCAGCACCACCAAAATGTCCAACAAGTCATGACAGACTTGGAGATAGAAGGACTGGAAATAATTAGAAGAGAGTATCTCAAGGGGCATAACTGAAAATCTAGAAAATATTGATTCTGTTTCACGGGTGGGCATCTACATCTAAGCACTGGCGACCTAAAGTCTAGATTGTGAATACATCTGTTAGTGTCAGTCTGTGTGAAAACTGGTGGGTTAGAATGCTAGACCGATCCAATTCACAGTCTTTTGACGACAATTGTTCCTTTTCTGGATCCTAGATCTAGACTAGAAAGTTGTTAATACGCACAGAAATCTGTTAGTGTCAGTCATGAAATTCTACATCTATATTGACATAGAACTTATTTAGAAGATCTAGATTCTAAATGATCTATATCAATAGATCTAGAGAATAGATTTTGGTCGCTCTCAGAATCTAACCTGATGTTCTAATTTTGAATCTAGATCAGTGTTCATATTTCTCAACAGGGCCCATGGCTTATGAACTACGAACATGGTTCCACGTGTCTCATGTGAGGTGTGAAATTGGTAGGAATGACTTAAGAGGTTATTTTAAATTTAATTGGTCATTTTAGATTGTTACAGTTAATTGAAACCTCCCTCACGTGGGATAAAAATATTTAGGACTCGCCAATTTTCTTGATCTAGTTGAAAACAGGAACCTACCTTAAGTTAGGAGGGAAATGTGGTCATGGATTTCCATCTATTATTACATAAAATTTATAATTTTGAGGAACATATCAGTGAATGTGCATCAGTTACTTTTTGGATGGGACGATTTTAGGATCTAGATTTTATCTCTGAATTGTGGGTTTTTATAAAACATGTACATCAGTTACGGGCATGTTGTGTGATAATTATAATTTTGAATCAGTGATGTTAGAAAATTGGGGTTGGATGGGACGATTTTACCGGTGTGGGTGTGTGTGTGGTGGGGGAGGGGGTGGAGGAAAGGTTGGGGGGAAGATTCGGTGAGGGTTGGGGGGGGAAATCGCGGTAAAAAAAAAAATTGAAAGGGGGTCGCTAACTGAAACTAGTTGAGGAACACTGATTTAGATAATCTAGATTTAGATCCAGAAATCTATATAGAAATGAATATAATATGATAGATTCTAGCTAAGCTAGGCTTTAAATCTAATTTTGACAAAAACATTTTTATTAGGCCTATAGGATACTAGAATTATTAGATCTAGATCTAGATCTCTAGATCTAGATTAGTTCTAGATTTACATCTAGATCTAGATATTCTAGATCTAGATTACATTAGATCTATCATTGTATGGTTTGATGTAGATCTAGATTTGATATCTGTATCTATACCAAGGCTAGGTCTATAGATCAATACTATGATATATGATTGACGTTCACCATGATTATTGAATGATTCACAATTCATGTTCTCATTCAATGAAAGCAGACGACTGAGAGTGAGAGAGACACTAAAATGTCACAAACACCGCTGGCAAATATTTCACAAGATAAATTCCATTTAGCTATGTTCCATACAGTTTATGATCAAATAAAATGCATTGATATCCAATATAAAACCCTTTTCATTAATAAAATATTAAATAATTATGCATGGCGTTTTCGGTTTTTGTGCTTACAACTGAATGGTCTTGGAGTCGATTGATTTTTATTGTTTTCATTTTCTCGTCGCCATTTTGAACATTAAGGTCGGAAATGTTGGTATGAAAAAGAATTCGCACAAACCATTTCGTCATTTTGTAACTTGGGAGAGATGAGACACTGGTGGTCTTTGTAATCAATTCAAATAATATCGACTTTTAAAGTTGCACCAGTAGAAATAAATAATTTATGTTTCCGTGGTTCAAAAAATTGCTCAGAGCTTCTAAGTCTAGGTACGTAGAATCTACAACTTCACCTTATTTTATTTTCAATGTTGACGATTATTGAAATGCATAACATCATGACACTCCATGACACTTCAACAGGTTTGCAAAACAGACAAAGTAAGTAATGAAGACAAGAAGGAAAATAAACATATGCTATGATAAAATGTCCAACCTCCGTCCTTTAAATAACGGCTATATAAACACATGGTTTTGTGGTGTTGTTGTTGGGTTTGGTTACATGTATGCATGTATATACAACACATAGTTTACGTTGATTTAACTGCTAACTGCTAAAAAAAAAGTAAAGTGGTAACAAACATCGACGATCATAACCGTACAATCATCTCTACACTCTGCCATTCATAGACAATTCTGAATTGATAACACAATCCTTCTTGTTTTTGACAATTTGATTTTAATTTGCTATGCTCCTCCAACTGTTCGGTCCATTAATTCGTTTGATTTGTTTATTGTTTTTCGTTCGTCTAATATTGTTTGTTAGTGACATTTGCGTTGTTCTTACAGAAACCTATATCTTGTACGATTTTTGTTTTACTTCAAAATCCCTTCGGCATCGGTTGAAGAGAATCATATCTCTCGTAATGCCTGATGAGAAAATCGTTAACTACATGTATGCAATGATTATAAAAATTACGTCTTCAGATATGCATACTTTTCTATAACGTTGTCCTCTTTTAACCCAGTAGCATTGTGTTTATCATCACATAGAGTGAGTCGTGATTGAGGTATAATTGTCGTTTTGACTGCTCTTTATAAAGAAGCCAAATTGTTAAAATAAATTGATTTTACTGCCTAGACTCTTGTATGAAAGTGCTTAAGCAAATATTTTTCTACGCATTCTTTTTTTTAATTAGCTCAAAATCTCCAGTATCTCGTTAGCAATGATTCAAAAGGCAAGCCTGAATGAATTTCTCACTTCATCAAGGAACTGCATCTTTTATAGTGACCAGTTTGAGAGGAAAGAGAGGTTAGCCTAAGGAGGAACCAGAAGGATGTTTATGGAAGTGCACGGAACAGAAGACGGGGTGGATGGAAAGGAAAAGAAGGAGAAAGAAGAAGAAGAGGAGGAGGAGGAGGATATACACGTACATTGTATCTTAACTTGTATTGCGTTTATTGTTAAGAGGTACTCTTTGGTGGGGGGGCGGGGCGTGGGTGGGAGTTTCTTTTGAGTTTGCCAATGGTCTTGTTTTGCTTCTTGTTGTTTGATTTTAGAATGTTATCTTTTGCTATTGTATTTTATTTCTTTTTTTTTTTGCGGGGGCGGGGGAGGTTGGTGGGGGATGGGGGGGGGGGGGGGGGCCCCCCCCCCCTCAAAAAATATGCTTGCCTAAAACAATTTACACAACGTACCGATACCTGGTATCAATAATAATACACAGTAATCAGACGTTTGCTTTCTTTCTTTATCAGTTCCCATTCTATCTTCCGGCGGTATGGGTTCAGTTCCCCGAAATGATCTTTCTCCAGACTGCCATGTCCTGGCAATTTCTGTTTCTTTCGGTGAAAGTTAAATTTCTCGGCTTTCATGCCTCTTTTGTATCTTCTTCACACTTTTCTCCGAGGTCTGCCTTTTGGTCTTTTACCTTGAGCTTTAGCACTGTATACTGATTTAGCTATTCTATTGTCATTCATTCTGTTTACATACTCAAACCATTTCAATTGATTTATTTCTATCTTAGTTTTTATACCTTCTGCTTTGGTTTGATCTCGTATTGTTGTGTTTCTGATTTTGTCTCTTTTAGTTTTCCCTACTACTCTTCTTAGATATTTCATTTCAACTGCTTGTACTCTACTGTATTCCCTACTGTTTAAGGTCCAGATTTCACTACCATAGAGGAGAATAGGACGATAAACTGTGCCATTTTGGTCTTTCGTGGACAATTTTTGTTTACCTGCAAATGCCGTTCCTATGTTGCTATTGTCATTGTCTTTCGGATTCTCTGACTGATTTCTTCTCTTCATTTTTCCTCTGAGTTAATCATTACTCCTAGGTAATTGTAACTTTGAACTTGTTCTAAATTCTCCCTGCCTAATTTAAGATTTTTTGTTTTAGCTTCCCTAGTTACTGGCATTGTTTTTATTTTCTGTGCATTTACTTTCAATTCCTCTTTTATTTAGTTCATTATTATTCGACTGAAGGTCCCTTTCTGATTTTCCAAGCAGAACTAAATCATCAGCAAATGAAAGCATTGATACATTTACTGGTTTGAGCTTCCACATACCTACATTCAATTTTCTTCATTTTTTTAAGGATGCCTTTGCGACTGAATCCATAAATGTGATAAACAATAGATGACTTAGGCTACAACCCTGTCTTACTTCTATATCTTCCTCAAAAATCTTCACAAAAGTTGTTAACTACTCCCATTGCACTTATTGGTTTATTATAACAACAACAAAAAAAACTTTTAATGGCTTCTATCAAATTTTGCTCTACATTGTGTTCTTTTAAGGAATACGATAGATCGTCCCTCCTTACAGTGTCAAATGCTTTTTCTAATTCAATAAAACGCAGGTGCAAGTCAATGTTTCTCTCAAGGAATGTTTCTATTATTTGTCTAATTGTAAATGTGTGGTCTTGCACATTTTTTTCGGGTCTAAATATACTCTGATGTTCTTCAATCTGATCCTCTACTCTTTTCCTCAGTCTCATTTCTAGAATCCTGGCATATACTTTTCCTGGTACGCTAAGTAGTGATATCCCTCTATAGTTTGAGCATTCCATAGTTGATCCTTTCTTATGTATTGGTACTGCCGTTCCCTTTTCCAGTCGTCTGACACCTGTTTGGATTTCCATGCTTGTTGACATATTGCATGTAGTAGTTTGTCTGCCTCTCTCCCTTGGCTTTTAATCTTTTCTGGAAAACTTTATCTGCTCCTGAAGCCTTCCCTAATTTCACTTTGCTTATGGCTGTTTGGATTTCTTCCTTTCAGATATCTGCATCTTCAGCTGTCTCCTCTGGATTACTTGTTACTTTTACTAATTAGTCTTTACTCCTTGTTTCATATGTTCTGGAGGGATTATGTAATTGTTGAAAATACTTTCTCCACGTTTCCATGATTTTATTGTCTTCTTTCATTATTTTTCCTTTGGGATTCTTAATTTGTCGTATTGGACATGCTTTGGTCTTTCTCATGCTCTTCATTGCTCTTCACAACAGCTTTTGATTTCCTTGATAGCTTTCTTGAAGTCTTTGTCCAAACTCTTTCTACTGTTCCTGTTTTGCTTTCCTAACTTCCTCTTTGGTGATAGTTTTTTTACTCACGTAATCTATCTTATCCTCTGGCCTCTTTGTTTGCAAGTATTTCTTCCAGGAATCCTTATTTTCTGTGATCTTGGTCTTGACATTCTCATTCCACCATGCTGTTCTTTTCCTACATCCTTTAAATTGTTTACTATCACAGATCTCTTCAGTAAAACTGAAGAGTGTTTCTACTTTTCTTGTATTGTGCTATCATTCAGATCTATTTGCCTTTCATTGATAAATCTTTTCTATCCTAGATTGGTATATCTGTTTTACTATTGGTTTATTTAGTTCTTCTTTTTGAGTTTAGTAGCTTTGTTCTTTTCCTTTTCTGTTTGTTGTCTTCAGGCAGTAATGTCATTTTGGCAATCACGAGGCGATTGTCACTAAATATTTCAGCTCCTCTATTTACTCTTGCATCGATTGCACTGTAAAAAAGGGAGCTGCTAACTATTATGTAGTCTATGCTTGACTTTTCACATTTGTCTTCATTTACTCTTGTATATTTGTGGTTATCTTAATGAAGAGAAAAGGTGTTGGCTATTTTCATGTTATTCTTTAGATAATGGGATGCTGAAAGACAAAAACCGTGAATTTTGCTAAGATTGTGACTAATTTAGCAAAACAGTGTCGCTCGAATGTGCTTCCTGTATTACATCACGGTGACAGATGGTTTGTGTACCTTCCTGTCCGACGTACCGAGTCGTATCTTTGACGTCTGGCGTGTATAACGTGATTACCGGGAAACAAGGGATGTAACTCCAGCAAGACCTGCTCTGTGGGATTGTACGAGCGGTCACGTCTGCCAAGTTTTGGTGCAGATGGGTTGTCTCTAGATTTTTTTTCTTCTGACTTTGAGGTTTACATAAGATTTGTATCCTCATCATCGTTAATTGTCTTGCTGTTTAGCGTTGACGATCATGTACTTCCACACTCCTCGATCCCTGGTCACTCTTATCAGATTGTTTACGTTCTTTGTCTTCAGCCATCTTGCAATTCTATCCAAAATGTGTTTCCCTTTGTCGTCCTCCAAAACTTGACCATCGATTTTTCCAGTGGTGACAAGGTGTTCCATTTTATCCCTCCCCAATATATGTCCAAAAATAGTTGCCTGTCTTTTCTTTATTCTGTTGAGGAGAGCTCTACGTGTCTCTGCCTGTTTGAAAAGGTTTTTGTTTCTTTCTTTCTTTGTACACGAGACACGTAGCATTCTTTTCAAGAACCACATCTCGGTTGCTTGTTGTATTCTCTCCTGTATCGTTTTGTTTAGGGTGCATGCTTCGTATCTATGTGTGAGTATGAGCTCGATGTAACATTAAAGCATTCGTTTCCTAGTTTGAATAGAAGGATTTATATTTGTCAGAATAATTTTTGTTTGATTTATTCTTGCATTTGTCTCTGTGTTGCTCCTTCCATCTGACGTTATGATGGTACCCAGGTATTTCAAGCTCTCGACTTGCTTGAGTTTAAGGCCTTGCGTTTTAATTTTGCATGCTGATCTTTGAGGTTTTCGGCTAATAACCATGACCTGTTTTCTTGCTATTTAGTTTTAATCCTTTCCTCTTGCTTTCTTACTCCGCTAGGTCTGTTAGATATTGTAGTTTGTTTTCGCCCTCTGCAATTAGAAATATATATCGTCAATAAATCTTCCTTTTTTTTAAAGAATGTATGATATATCCTCCGATTGCAATAACATCACGATGTTTCATGTTCCGCAATATTATCTCACTACATAGTGAAAACAGATCTGGTGACAAAACACAAGCCTGTTTCACATCTGTTTTGATATCCTGGAATTTGTCTGTGATTTCATCAATTTTTATAGATGCTGTTTGTTTCCGGTACAGTTCTTTTATAATTCTCAGATCTTTGCCGTCGATTTTTACATTTTCAACAAGGGAAATTAATTTCTCATGGCTGACACTATCGAAGGCTTTAGTATAGTTGATAAAAAGAGGTACAGTTCTTTCTGGGTTTCTAGAGTTCTCTTTATGACCATTCTTAACATGTATATATAGCATTGATCGTTCCCTTCCCTTCCACGAAGTCACACTATTTCTCTGCTATTTCTGGTCTTATTTTGTTTCTTATTCGCTTCATTATAACTCTAAAAAACATCTTTGTATATTATGTGGCTCATCAAGCTGACTATTCTATGGTTTTTGGATTCTATTGCACCTGCTTTCTTTGGTGATGCAATATTTATGGACTTTGAAAGATCGTCTGAAATGAATCCTGTGTAAATATTATTGAATAGCCTTGTTAACATTTCTATATCACAATATTCAACTAGAGCCTCAGTCATTTCCAAGGCATTGTTATCTGACCCTGCAGCCTTATTCACTTTCATATGTTTCATGGCTACCTCTACCTCTTCTCTCAAAATGTAACGAAACTAAAGAGGAATGGATAAATGATAAGTGTAGGCAAATGCAATTTTTATACAATAAAATGCCACAAGTTATACACGGACGAGTGGAAGACATAAAAGAAAAACAAAATACAGCTCCCTCGGGATGAATAAAACCAAAAACGGGAGAGGTCATAATGAAAAAAACACAAGATTTTAGAAAGATGGTCAGAATGATATATACAATACTTTTATGATGAAACTCGTGATGAAGGCACAACAATCATGCAGAATAATGAAGGACCACCAATTTTCATCCTGCAATAAATTTGTACCACAAATCCATGGAACCTGTACGGGGAGTAGATGATCCCGCCCTCCACGAGTCTCCTGCTGCCTTGCAGGTCGGTCTTGGCTGACTAAAGGCTACGGAAGTGAACCCTAACAGAAAACAACTTGCTACCTTGCAGGTCGGTCTTGACTGACCAAATGCTGATGGCTTCTATTAAATTTTACTCTACATTGTGCTCTTTTAAGGAATGACATAGTGCGTCCCTCCTCACAGGGACAAACGCCTTTTCTAGATCTATAAAACACAGGTGCAAGTCAATGTATCTCGCAAGGAATGTTTCTATTATTTGTCTTATTGTAAATATGTGGTCTTTTACACTTCTTCCTGGTCTAAGTCCACTCTGATGCTCTTCAATCTGATCCTCTACTCCGTTTTATTGACTTAGAAAAGGCATTTGACACTGTGCGGAGGGACGAGCTATAGCATTCCTTAAAAGAACCCAACATAGAGCAAAATTTAATAGAAGCCATTAAAAGTTTTTACAATAAACCAACGTGTGCAGTGAGAGTACCTGGAAACATATCTGAAGAATTTGATGTAGATGTAGGGATATAAGACAGGGTTGTATCCTAAGTCCTCTTTTGTTTATCACATTTATGGATTCAGTCGCATCCTCAAAGGCATCCTCAAAAATGAAGAAAATGAATGTAGGTATGTGGAAGCTCAAACCAGTAAATGTATCAATGCTTTCATTTGCTGATGATTTAGTTCTGTTTGGAAAATCAGAAAGGGGCGTTCAGTCAAATATAAACATACTGAATAATGAATTAAATAAAAGAGGAATGAGAGTAAATGCAAAGAAAACCAAAAATGCTAGTAAGTAGGAAGGTAAAACACAAAATCTTAAATTAGGCAGGAGAATTTAGAACAAGTTCAAAGCTACAATTACTTACGAGTAATGATTAACTCAGAGGGAAAAATAAAAGCCAGAGAATCCAAAAGGCAAGTGCAATATATAACCCTCTAGGAAAGGCATTTGTAGGTAAACAAGAATTGTCAACAAAAACCAAAATGGCAGCATACAACACAGTTTATTGTCCTACTCTCCTCTATGGCAGTGAAACATGGACCTTAAACAGTAGGGAATACAGTAGAGTACAGGCAGCCGAAATGAAATATCTAAGAAGAGTAATAAGGAAAACTAAAAGAGACATAATCAGAAACACAACAATAAGAGATCAAACCAAAGCAGATAGCATAAAAACTAAGATAGAAATGAACCAACTGAGATGGTTTGGGCATGTTAACAGAATGAAAGACAATAGAATAGCTAAATCAATATACAGTGCTAAAACTCAAGGTAAAAGACCAAAAGGCAGACCTTGGAGAAAGTGGGAAGAAGATATAAAAGAGGCATTAACGCAAAGAAATTTAACTTATTTGGAAGGAAACAGAAACTGTCAGGACAGGGCAGCCTGGAGAAAGATCATTTCGGGCATCTAAAACCCGTACACTCAAAGGTAGAATGGGAGCTGATAAAGAAAGAAAGAATGTATATCCATTGTAATTTCCCTCTACCTTTTGTAAACATTTACCGTATTGACTTTGCCTTAAAGACAAAGCAGTGAGGCAAGGGTAATGTGAAATAATAATTTTGGCTTGTCATGTGATCTTTATCAGCAATATGTACCGTATCCTGGGAAGGATGGATATGACTAGCACTGCAATAGTGATATATAGTGGTAAACGATGATGAGTGAGTGCCGGATTGATTAACCATTAGGTAAATATAACACTATTGGCACATGCCTTAGGGCTAGCCAAAAATCGAGGCCAACAAAAAAAAATATGTGAAAAGATAAATAAAAAGATAATTATCAGGTGCTGACACAAATGCTTTCAATTATTTCTTGTGTAAATGAATGGTATCCTTCGTTCTTCACCTGCGCTTTACTTTGTCTTTGGCGGGAGGTTTTTTCATACACTCTGTGTTGTCTAGCAACGAGTTAACTGGACGTTTCGTCCATTTACACGCTTATAGTAATAAGGACACTTGATGAGAGAAGGAGAGCTTCCAAAAACCGTGCTTCAAGGAACTGTCACAGGAGGTAGGTGAAGAGGCAGACAAAATAAGAGATGGGAGGACAGTATCACTGAATGGACGGGCCTGAAGCTAAGTGAGCTGATGAGACGGGCGGAGAACAGGAAGAAGTGGAGAGGATTGGTTATTTGGTCATCGGTGCGTCCCAAAGGCCTCCGCCATGGGACAGATAGATAAAAGTAATAAGAGAACTGTAAAAAAGAATTGGTTGCTCTGAATTTTGTAATACATTTTCTGTTGCTAAATTTGACATTCTTCCGTTAATTAGTCTGTCTGTCTGTCTGTCTGTCTGTCTGTCTGTCTGTCTGTCTGTCTGTCTCTCTCTCTCTCTCTCTCTCTCTCTCTCTCTCTCTCTCTCTCTCTCTCTCTCTCTCCCTTTTCGTTCTCTCTTCCCTTCTCTTTCTCTGTCTTTCTGCCTCTCTTTCACTCCCCCCACCCATTCCTCCATCCCCTATCTCTTTCTCCCTCCCCTCCTCCTCCTCTCTCTCTCTCTCTCTCTCTCTCTCTCTCTCTCTCTCGCTCTCTCTCTCTTTCTCTCTCTCTCTCTCTCTCTCTCTCTCTCTCTCTCTCTCTCTCTCTTTTAATATGTCTCTCTCTTTCTTCCACTTTTTTTTTCTGCCATAACACATTTAAACACGTAATCTAAGCTCTATTTTAAGTCTTCGACTGCGATAAAGATGTTCATTAGTCAATCTACTTCTTAATTAATTTTAGATAATTGAAAAGGGAGTATCAAGAATTCAACTTGCCATTTTCATTCCTCTTCTCTCCATCATCTGTCTGTCTGTCTGTCTGTCTGTCTGTCTGTCTGTCTGTCTGTCTGTCTGTCTCTCTGTCTCTCTGTCTGTCTGTCTGTCTGTCTCTCTCTCTCTCTCTCTCTCTCTCTCTCTCTCTCTCTCT
>JAXRKP010000804.1:7500-17500 GCA_037039925.1 Doris montereyensis | reverse complement strand
AACGAAAAATAAAAAAGGGGGAAAATAACATGAAATTAAAAAGCAATAAAGAAAGAATGATTCTAGTATTCTAAGTGACGGATATCTGTTATCTGATAGACGCCCCCAATTTTCCCCGCCTAATAGCAAATGTCTTTACAAACAAACAAGACATACACACGCACATTATTGAAGGACAAAAGCTCTGAAACAAATCATGTATGATGCAAATAACATGGTGCCTCAACCTCCGAATAATAGTAATAATAATAACACAAGACCAAAAAGATGATATGATAACGGCTGATACGTATTATATATAATCTCATGTAATAGAAAATTGATATCTATGTTATGCCTCTGGCAAATAAAATGAACACACCAATTTGATAGAATGATATAAAACTGAGTAAAAAATAACATCGGGATTACTCTGCTTGACAATGTTTTGCTGATAAATATCATGGAGAAAGAGACAAAAGAAATATCAGAGCAAATTTTGTGGACTGAGTCCTATAAAGAAAGAAAAGTGTTGATTGTGTATTGGGGCTCGTTATGAAGCAAACGAGTGACTCGATCTGGTGGAGAAAATAAAACCAACCACTTTATTACGTCAAGATCCTCGTGTTTAATAACCATTATCCACGCGTCACCACAGTCACATATTATATCCACGGACAAGTTCAAACACGTTCTAAGATTGCTTCATTACAAACTATCATGATGTAAAATTAAGCAAAGGATAACACATCAATTCAAAGCTTCGCCGTTTCACAATAATTATTTCATCGTATTATCTGCTCAGTCAAAATGAAAGTGTAAGAGTTGCATAAGATCTACATTTCTGATTATCAAAACAATGCTTTATCCAAATATGGAAATTAAAACTACTTCAAAAGTGATACATTTAAAACGTACCATTTCTTCGTCGAATACTCAAACTGACAACTTCTGGGTATTCTACAACTTTAATGTTTGTAATTCATATAAACTATACTACTCTTTATGAAAGGTTATCCAGCAAGAAGAGGAAATGAGGAAATGTCATATCAATGCCAGAGAACAAGACAAGGAACACGTCTCATTTCTAAGGTTACTAAAGTTTAAAAGGGACTCAAGGAAGACAATTCACACCTATCTAACAAATATACAATTGTAAATTTGATCTCTACGTTGTGTTACAAATTGACAACATCTATGTTACTTGATGATATGTTAATGATAGTGTATGGTGACATTTGCAATAGAAATGCCAATCATAAATGTACAATTGGATGACCCAAAAGTTAAAGAAATTAAAATAAACCAACACGTAAATATAAGCCATTTTGCAATCGATTTAAAATAGTCATTCGTTCAATCAAACACATTACAAATAAATACACGAACAAGACAACCGATTCATCCAAGCATTCTCTTGAATTGTTTTAAAATACAAACGAAAAACAAGAACAGAGAATAGAACTAATCAGTGATTGATAGAGATTGGAGAGGACGATGAGGTGAAACACAAACTGGGTTCAAACTAAATTATATCAATGAGCTGAATTTAAAAAGCTCAAGGGATGTGTCTATCTGGTAGCTTTCGACGTGTGAACATAACATATAATAATATGTCAGCCAAGCAGGGTTAGCTGAGAGTCTCTGCCAACTAATTCTATGTCTGTTTGATTTTACCCAAATCCACAACTAAGGTGATATCGCGGTTTTTAGTAAGATTTAAAACTGTATTTTGCCCTGTAAACAGCCAATGGGGTTTTTAACGTGCACAGTGTTGTCCTCTGCACACGGGACACGGGACATCCTTTTTATCGTCCGTCTCCGATGGGACTAGGTGTCGATCCACCTACCGGACCGGGAGGGGACGGGTAGATATTTTTTTCAACTGTTGGCGGGGTTTAAACTCACGACCTTTAAGTTGAGAGACCAGCACCTTGCCTCTGGACTACCCCTCCCCCACTCCCCAGCTTGGTCCAATCTAATTGGACGGTGCTGGAGATGTTTTTGTTTGTTTGTTTGCTCCTTAAAGTCTAACACAAGCGATGTGTTTAGTATGACTTGACAATATTGTCCGAACAAAGGACGGCTTAAGTGTATTTTAAGTGATTATAAGACCAAATGTGAACGAAACCACACAACAACTTGTCTTACACGTGCTGACAGGTATCTTGTGTTTGAATGCTGGTTCACGACTACCCACGATGTTCGGAGGAGGGGGTGGAGAGTGGAAGGGTTGAAGGACTATCGTTTCCTCATGCTGTCGAGGGTCGCAACCATTCTTGCTGTATTATTAAAGTTCTTGTACGTCATGTCTTAGTTACCCCTGACGTTAGCATTGTCAAGATTGTAAAACTAGTCAGAGGCTTGGATGATTGTTAAAATTATATCTAGATAATCTGTCTATCTAGAACACGAAGACTCAACCTTACTGCCCCAAAGAGGCAAAAACCAAATTAACATAATATGGTAAAATACATATTCAAAATAACCTTTACATTAATACAGCTGCCACTGTAAAAAGAATTAAAACAAAAACATGCCGGTAACATTTTACAAGAGGGTGTTAAATCAGCTGTTTTTTAATTCAAATTATATGTTTTAGAACTTTTCTTTGACATAAAGCACGTCTCTGCAAAGTAAAAGATAGATATAATCGATCTACAGGCACTCTATATTATCATATTTACAATAAAGTTTGTGTTCAAAGAGGGAACTAGATAAATTAAAAGGCATGAAAGAGAAGCAATGAGTTAAATGTATTTCATAATATCAAAATAAGATGAATGTCTGCTTTGAGTCATTTTGGTGATATATCTGGGTTGTTTAAACATTCTCTTTAACTTCCATTCACATTCATTTTTTACGATTAGCAATGCACTAAATAAAGCACTGCATGCCGAAATTCAGAACAAAAGGCATACTGACTCTGATAACAGATCAATGCGTCTTCATCTAAGAATGCAAATCATTTACTCAAATGAGATTTGAAAAATAAATGATAATAAAAACTTTAAAATTCTGTTTAAAAAGAAAGAAAGAGAATAGAAAATGGATGTTAAGTTGTATTTAATGCAAAATACTCTCATTTCTGTTCCCAAACACACGCACACGCACACACACACACACACACACATACACACATATACACAACATCACAAAATTGACCTTAAGTGAATTAAAGGGGGTAAACGAAGTTATAAGACTTTGAAAAGTGAGCACCGTCTGAACACATTCAACTGAGTATTGTTTTGGTCAATCCAGGAGGAGTGTGTGGCCATGAGGCATCGCATTGTACATCGCCCATTTCCACCTCCTCATCACATGAGAAATACATAAATAGAACTTATCCAGAGAAAATGTTAAGATGAGATTTGCATATTAACAGCCATTTCAAATAGAAGAGAAGAAAAAGAATGAAACTTTCTTCTTTTCTATATCCAAGATAACATCACCATACAAGAAGATCAGACATTATTAATATTATCATATAATATATTTACACATGAAACATCAGTCGCTCCCTCCATGAAAGTGGCACTTTCTTACTAGCACAAAGAACCAGTGTCATGGACTAAATAGACATTGTGATCTATTACAAAATAAAGGCAAGAAACTTCATACAATATGTTAGGTAAAAAAATCGAGAGATGTTATCTGCAAAAGGCAGGGCAGTTGTAAATGGAGAAGTAAATTGTATATTGCAGGTTCTTATTGTGTTTATGTGCATATATTGTCATGGCAAAAGAAGGCAATTTACATTTTAAAACAAGGAGAAAAACAAAACTCAACAGAATTGAGATCAACTAAAACGTGTAGTGAGACATGATATCAGGGTCTAATGACTTCTTAATCAGCAGCGACAAAGTCATCTGGGTAATTGAAAATCAAGAATAAAGGCAACTGTAGTCCGGTAATAACAATGATATAATCAGACATGTATAATATGTATTTGTTTAATACACAAATTTGATATTGCTTGAATAAGTAGCGTCCAAATGAATGAACAACTTGTCAAGGTAAGGACTGATTGTAACACGAAATAACTTAACGTGCAAATAAATTAAAAAACGTTTGTAGATACTGTGAAGTAAGAGCACTGTTGTTCTAACCATATTGTTGCTTAAATTTTAACAAATAGAGAAAAATCAATAAGGCAGCAAACAAATCAGCAAAAAATAATAAAGTAGGTTTCTGTGCATAGATAAAAGGCGTATTGCCAAATGATGGAGAAAAATAAAACAACTGAAACATGAAACTCTCGCTCTGTTCTTACATACTAGCTTTTCCACTGGAGAGAATATTTCGAGCTTTGTGACGATTACGTATTCGCCGTGGCACCATTTTCCGGGCATCCTTTGTTGAAGAGTCTTGCTGTCCTGGACTACCATGGTGTGCTTGCTCCTGCATGACCAGAGACCCTGGGTAAGAGGCCAGAAAGCCTTCCGTTTCTTTCGATTCCTCACCTTCACTTTCCTCTGATACAGCATCCGAGCCAGCAGACCCGGCCTTGCTAACTCGCCCAGCGAGTTTATGGAGTGTCATCTTCAGGCCCAGATCTCCATGCCCATTGGTCAACGGACTGGTTTTGGTGGTGAACACACGAATTTCCCTTTCACCCAGTTTTAAATCATTGTTATTGTTGTTATTGTTGTTGTTAGTACTGCTGCTGCTGTGGCATCCTTGGTTGGAACCAGGTACCACGTCCTCAAGAGATATGGATAATGTGTTGTTTGATGTGGGTTGATTTGCAACCAAGTCATGTCCATACAGCTTGGCAAGAATGTTGCCTTTCATAGCTGCGTCCATCTCATCTTCCCCATTACTTTCCCAGCAAGCAGACGACGGTGAAGGTTGAGATTTGCGCTGTGCCGGTCTCGGCTTCTCTTTGAAGGAAATGAGGCGGCACAACCTTCAACATTGCACTCGTGCATGACCTTGAGATGTACATTTTGATAATGAATTTTAACAGTAAATGAATTTTGGAACATTTTGCCACATGCAGCACACTTTAAGGGGATTTTCCTTATCAGCATAATCGGGTGGACAATCACTGAGAGATTCGTTGGATTGACAGAATCTTGCTCATCTCTACTTTCACCCCAGACACGTCATCTATTTCATCGTTCAAGATAACCATTTCTTTCATGTCTCCCAAAACTACTTGTTCACCGATAGCACCCTCTTCATCTTCATCTTCATCTTCTTCGTTGTCGTCGTCGTCATCTCCATATTCCCCTCGTCAGACTCTCCTTCATTCATGGCAGGTTCAATACCATTGGGACACAGAAGGAAGCTATCTTTGGGAAATTTTTGGCTTCTGTGCTGTTTAAGTAAGCCTTGTCCAGTGTAATTGTGACTGCCTGTCCTTCATTGATGCTATTGTCCATATTCACATCATCTTTGCTCCCTTCAATATTGGAACAATGAGATCCATTCAGATTAGTCTGGGTACATCCAGATCCATTGACAGCTGATTGGTCAGATGCAGTAACGTATAGAGCAGTGGTCGTTGTTTTGTCCCCACAAATAGCAATGGTTGACGGGATATTTGTATTTGGATCTTTATCGTTAGAGTTGTCATCCCCAATGTGCTGGGTATCAGAATTAATGGCGCATCGAGTGGGCACCGCACTCTTCCTTCGATTGCACCCTTTAGCTCCATTTCCATTTTTGGTTCCCTCCTCCTCACAGTTGGGTTCGTCATCGCCCTTGTCACCCTGGCTGTCACTCGAGGGAGCTTCGAGGTCAATCTCCAGCTTATTCTCACACAAATCAAATTTCTTGCTACTGAGATCGCAGGGCTCCTCTACGTCTTCTTTCTTACAATCGAGGTTTATATTAGTGATATTGACAACGTTGGAGAGTTGCTGCTGCATCCTGACTCAACTTACTCAGGTCAGTGGGACTGTCTTCGGTGTCAAGTTTGACCCGTTTGTCTGGTGGGGGCAAGAAAGGAAACTGTGCTGACATCTCGATGAAAAAATTGGGATCTGTGCGTACAATTCTAGGTGCTTCTAAAATGGGCAGAGCTACAGTGGTTTTGGGTACAATAGGCGTTGTTTGTGAGTTGGAAGTGGGATGAGGAAGAGGGAAACACTTGCTGACGTGGCCACAATGCTGACACCATTGAGCAAACTGGCATTTGCTAATTCATTTTTCTCGGCTTCCTCTAATTCTTCCTTCCGTTTCTGAGGCATGTGAAGTTTGGGGTTGGGATTTGCACTGTGCCGATTGCGACTTCTCCTTGAGCTGAACATCATATTACAGCCTTCCACAGAGCACTTATGCATTTCTTTCAAGTGGACTGCGCTGTAATGAATTTTCAAAAAGCACCTTTGTCACAAATGTCTTATTACAAGCTGTGTTTTCAAAGCACACGCTTTTTACCGTTTGGTCCAATGAGGTAAGGTGCTGCCAAAATTGGCTGCAGGTGTCCATTGTCGTTTAATTGGGTTGCTAGATTTCCGGGTGGGGTGACAGAGTGTGCTGTTTATTTTTCTTGTTCGGATCTGAAGGAGAGTCGGGGTTTTCCTGTTGGAGAAGTCTAATGCTTCCTCATCATCTGAGGCCGAATCATAATTAACTGATCCATCAACCTCATCATTGTCCGTGGCTAGTCTGTGTTCTTCCAGCCGTTGTTGATGAGGTAGTTGTCGTGGCAATGCAGGGAAGTGGCGGCAGAAGATGTTGGAGTTGATGATGTGGTGCTCAAGTTTTTGGACTGTCACAGGCAGGTGACCGCGTCATATCTTAAGGAGACTTTCTCTTTGATTGGAAGCGCTTAGATTAACGGCTTGGTTAAGATTTACCGCCGCTGGGCTGAGCTGCTCTTTGCGAGCGTCAAATGGTTGGAGGGTTTGTAGACGGTTAACGGGTGGGGTGACTAGAGTCGTGGAAGACGTAGACGTCGTACTGGTCGGCTGGATGGTCATTGTTCTGGTTTCGCTGTGTGAAGGCGAGTAGCTGGGAGAAAGTCAGGAGACGACTGCTTGGTGGGATGAATGGGATGGCTCTTGAGCCAAACAGCTGGCGGGTGGATTCATAAGATTTGATGTAATTCTGCATGGACATATTGCTTCTCTCGATGAATTTTTTATGTCTGACTCTGCTCTTGACGACTGTTTGACCAGCACGTCATGTCGGTCTTTTGTGTCCTGTAGGATTATCTCCTGAGCGATAGCCTTGGTCTCACCGAACCTCAGGAATTGCTGCAACACGACCATTTCTTCTTCTCGATTAACAACACACCACTTGTCTAGGACACGACCAGAACTATCCTGAAATACATCAACAAAAGAGATCAAGAGTTGGGGAGGGGAGGAGAGATAAAAGCATTTTGTATATCAAAATTCTGTATAAACTATCTTAGAACATCCCTCTTTATGTGAAGATCACAAGCCTTCAAATGTTACATTAAAATGAAGAGCAACTATTTATTGTGTAATCATTTCTTATTTTTATATTTTGTTTTACTTTTAAACAGATGATGATAAACACGTGGTGTTCAAATGGTGTGGACCAAGAAATCTTTCATTGGGATGAATACATGTACATTCATTACGGTATTCCTAAACTGCCTACACTTTATTATTTCCATAGAGTTCATAATGTTATTAAACAATAACGTTATCTTACAATTCATATAAATTATACAACAAATAGGAGATGTTGACTGTCATACACCTTGTATATGATATGGATAAACTTAACTTCAAATGTATATTTTTGTTGTTAGGAAAATAAACCATGAAGCCACGCGAATCACGTTGTTTATAATGCCAACTCAGGCAAGAATAAAAGCTCTTATATCTTATATCGAAGTTTCCTCCGTGGTGGAAACGAAATGTTGAGAAATGTTACAACATATGTTTGTTCTTTGATGGTGCGAATATATCTAAGCGAACAAAACTCTTAAAGAAATCTTTAACACCACGCTCTTTCTTCTTTTGGCCCATGTGGACTCCTGCAGTGTATTGACACAGGTATTTATTAAAAACAAAAACAGTATTGAAATTACACGATTCCAGTTCGGGTGTGTGCTAACTGCTAACCTAAAAGTAAAAGCCTTTATCATCAAGTAACGTGTTGTGGTCTTCTGAGAAATCATAGCCATCAAATTCCAATCCAAACGTGTCTCAGTTTGAAAATCATTTCTTTTCATTGATTGTCCTAAAATTGAGAGCTTTGTTCTTTCAGCCACCGTTCCTACACACGAGTGTCACATCTTAATACCGAAGGAAGCAGAGATTAAGAAAACATCATAGACCTTTTTTTTTAACAGAGCATGACCAGACTATGGATTTCTCGGTGTACTATAGATAGAGGGTATGATATGAAATAAAGTCTCCCACCTCTAATACAGGATACACTATTTAGAAAGGTAAATGAATACAGGCTAGGTTTTTGTTGGCTCTGGAAATAAAAGTCATCAAAATTTTGTCATAGGACCATTATATTTTGTATTACCGTTGCTAGACACAGCTCTCTTTATCTCCAATCTCAAACATCACACAGGCACATGCCATATAATGTATGTACTTAAGACTGCAAAATAAAATAGTGCACGACGTTTGGGTGAGAGAAGGGCATCATTATCAAAGAGCTAGTCCGGCAGATCGACATAGAGAAACACAATGAATGCTCATATGGGTCCAATCACCGTGCCAGTCGTCTTGGTCACAGGATGCGTGCCTCTGATATAATATTTATCCGATCAATATATTTATCATGAGTGCAAGATGTAGACCCAGCATACGCTATAACTTCACGTTCGAATAGATCTCTAGAAAATTACAAACATTGAAAAAGATAAAGACATTGGACGCCTTATCCCAGAGGGAAAGAAAGATATATCTTGAGAGAGAGAGACAGAGACAAAGAGAGAGAGAGAGAGAGAGAGAGAGAGAGAGAGAGAGAGAGAGAGAGAGAGAGAGAGAGAGAGAGAGAGAGAGAGAGAGAGAGAGAGAGAGAGAGGGAGAGAGAGACAGACAGAGAGAGAGAGACATACACACACACACAGAGAGAGAGAGAGAGAAAGAGAGATTGAGATCAACCCTTCATCACAAAAACTTTTGAGAATAGAGAACGGAGAGAAATATGAGAGACACAAAAGAAAATGTATTTGATATGAGATTGAGATGCCCCTTCAAATAAACACGAACATGTTCTGTGTGTTAGAGGAGGGGAAAACGGGAATTTTGCTCAGAGTTAGAGAGTGACAAACAATTTATGGAAAAACTAAAGTTGGAGGAAGACTAAGAAAACCTTTCAATCATGAGTTCCGAAAGGATGCTCGGGAAACCTGAAACAAGAGAGCTCAAGATCGGAGAGAAAAATACTTTCTGTGTACAGTAGATCTATTTCTTTCTTTGAGAGTGGAGAAGACTCAGGTGTTAGATGTACATTGAGGAACTGAGCAGAGGCATGGATCGATTACGAAATTCATTGATGAAAATCTATAATAAAAACGCATTTTGTTATGAGGAGGCGGATGAGAGTTCATTCCAATTTTATGAATCACTTAATATAAAAGTGTCTTAGAGTGTTTCAGGAGCAGAAACAGAGTTCAGAGAAACGAAAATTGTGCTCTCTTGCTTTAGAGGGAGAGAGAGCAGGTACATGAGAGAGATTTTGTAAGTCCAGAGGTTTGTTGTAGAGAGAGATCAGAAAAAGACACATAGCTAAAGACGACAAAAAGAGACAAATAAGATCATTTTTCAAAAGTTATGTAGCCCAGATTTGAGAGAGCCGCTCGTTTTTCATAAGACTACAGATTCCTACTACAGTACTTGAATGAATGTTAGGCCCCGTCAGGGCATAGTATATCTGTGAACTTCGAACAGACAAACAAATGAGAAAGTTGAATGGCAACTCTGTCTCAGTCCTTACCTGCAATATATTCCTCTCAGCCACGGGCGTAGCCAACGTCTTCAAATACGTCAGCCGAAGCCATGCAAGACTTGAAGGACTTCTTCGTGCTGCAGGACAGAGAAGAGACGGTCCAGGAGGATTTTTCCTTCAA
>JAXRKP010000804.1:0-2500 GCA_037039925.1 Doris montereyensis | reverse complement strand
AGCGAGATAACAAATTTCAAACATCTCAAGAATTCTCCAACTTAAAGTCACACCAACTGTTCCGATCTGAAGATGAAGGCCAACATACTGGATTGACCAATGTCCAGTGTCCAGGTAATAAGATTGCGTAAAAGGGGGGACCTCATCACACGAGAGTGGACAGAGCAACGTCTCATGACTGCGCTGGTCACCCATCGAACGTTGAGTTCAGGCCTTGAGATTGTGGACACCAAGCACGCCGTTGCCATCTGGCACCACGGGTAATTCGAAGCCTCACTATTTGTTTGATACAAACAAGATGAGGGGACAAGCATGACAAGATCTCTTGGGGTCTCACAGAGCAACACTTACTGAAATTGATTTCCTAACGCGTCCCCGCGACACACAGTGGCGCAATGGGATGTGAGGTAAATTCACAAATAATAATATTAAAAAAAGAAAAAAAGAAAGGGGATGGGCAAATAGGGAAAACACAAACGCGCTCGAAAACGTGGAATGATGTAGAAGAAAAATGTTGAAAAACGTTTACACAGAAATTTGAACTTGACTGTGATATTGGGGAAAACAAAACAATATTATCTGGTGTAAAGGGTAAACAGTAAATGATTTAGATGCATATTAAAATTTAAGGGAAATAGAGGAATTAATAGGACATCGCTCATTAAATGCACCAATAAGGTTGAGACAAACAAAAACGTATATGGCATATTACTGCCCTCGAAAGCCGGAGGACAAAAGTTCAAATTCCGGCGTCAACACGGGCACTATAAAATTGGCTGCGTATTTAACCTATTAAAGGCAATGTTGGAACTCAAGAAGCTCTTGTCTCACACATAGCGAGGGAAGAAACACTCACGAGCCCCATTAAAGATATCGGCTTTTTGTAATATATGATATTGAAATGTTTGCCATCGAGTAAGTGGGATGACAGGAATCCTATCGGACTTCCATTTGCTTATCACAACAGAATTCAAAATTTCTACGTGAAACATAAAAGATAAGCCTAGTATGGTGGATAAATATATAAATTCAAACCAAACCACTATAAATCAAACAACCCCTACCCCCTAAAAAAACTTACCTAAAAAAACAAAGCAAAAATAAGTCAATCCAAAACGGAAACATAATCATTACAGTTTCATACTAGCAAAAGCGTTTCCCTTTTTTGTGTGACATACTAGCGAAAGTCTTTCCTCTGTTTGTGTGACATACTAGCGAAAGTGTTTCTCCTTTTTGTGTGACATACTAGCAAAAGCGTTTCCTCTGTTTGTGTGACATACTAGCAAAAGCGTTTCCTCTGTTTGTGTGACATACTAGCAAAAGCGTTTCCTCTGTTTGTGTGACATACTAGCGAAAGTGTTTCCTCTGTTTGTGTGACATACTAGCACAAAGCGTTTCCTCTACTAGTTTCCCCTGTTTGTGTGACATACTAGCAAAGTTTCCGTTTCCTTTGTTTGTGTGGACATACTCTTTCCCTTTTGTGTGACATACTAGCAAAAGCGTGTGACATCCTTTCTGTTTGTGTGACATACTAGCAAAGTGTTTCTCTCTTTTTGTGTGACATACTAGCGAAAGTGTTTCCTCTGTTTGTGTGACATACTAGCGAAAGTGTTTCCTCTTTGTTTGTTTCCTCTGTTTGACATACTAGTAAAAGTGTTTCCTCTGTTTGTGTGACATACTAGCGAAAGTGTTTTCTGTTTGTGTGACATACTAGCAAAAGTGTTTTCTCTGTTTGTGTGACATACTAGCAAAAGTGTTTCCTCTGTTTGTGTGACACCAAGTACATAATGTATCTTCTTTCGCAGTAAAAGGCTTGCATGCCAGTAAATCTGATCAGAAAAATAATCGAAGGTTGGTGTCAGTCACTAGACGGGATCAAGTGAGAAGTCCCCGAATGTGTGACCAGCCACTGTCATCTTAATGACCACGACTGTGAGTCAGAATTGCGTGACATGATAGCCAACCGTGGGATGACCGCTGCTTTAGCAAAGGTGGACAAGAGGACTATCATGACACAGACTTGACTCACTAATTCCTTGACAAAGCAGTGATGGGGTCCAGCTGCAGGTCAAGGCAGTTGATCGAAGAAGCTTAGGAGACACAATCGCCTTTTCAATGAAAAAAATAATAATAATATAATAAAAATAAAGGAAAAACCCGAAAGTACAAGTTGTTTCGCAAAAGTAACGTGAGAAAAGCAGTGAAACAAACCCAAAGGTTTAAATTTACATTCATCCGCTTTGCTATAATGTTTCACGACATTAAGGCGAGCAACATCATAACGAATGCAATATAATGTGTACTCGATTTCCAATGAAACATATACATACCAAAAACAATATAATGTGTACTCGATTTCCAATGAAACATATACATACCAAAAACAATATAATGTGTACTCGATTTCCAATGACACATATACACACCAAATACAATATAGTGTGTACTCGATTTCCAATGAAACATATACCAAATACAGTATCGCTTTGTTGAATAACAA